>CAUYSK010011567.1:0-32459 GCA_963575035.1 Avahi laniger | reverse complement strand
TGGATGCAGTAAAGCAGAGAAAGTGCTCTGCACAAGGTAAATGCTCTGAGAACAGCAGCTAGAAATGATGTGATTACGCTTTTTTATATTTTGCTTCACATAGGTAAAAAGTACTTAATGAATATTCATTTATTATACTACAAATTAAAGAGCTGCATTTTCTACAAGGGACCTTCCGTGACTTCTCACTTCACTTAAATCTTTCTTTTAAAGAGACCTGGACCTCTGGGGGGAGGTTATCTTGACACAGTACCACCTTCCCAACTCCAGAATCACTTTCCAGTCCTCAGTGGTCACCGCCAAGATAGTCAGGCTGTATCCACAGACTCTGACCTTGAGAATTACACAAAGAATTAAGAACACATCCCTGCATGCTTCTCACTGACATCTCTCGGGCAAACTGTACAAACGCTGCCCGGGGTGCCGCATCACCACCTGGTGTTTTTAATGGGCGGCTAACAAAGCAATCCTGGCTGACGTCATGAAGTCTTAACTTCCTTTTTCTGAACAGTGCATTACTAAAACTTTTCATTCACTCTTTCCATTCCGTTCCGCAAAGCCTCCTACATTTAACTTTTCACTTCATCCAGCAAAACCACTAAAATTCTAACTGACCTCCATTATTTCCATAGAAAAACTCGAGTGTGTTCAAAGACAGTCAAAAACAGAGTAACATGGGGGTGGAGGAAGAAAAACGTTAGACGAACAAAGTAAAAAGCTGGAAAGCGTCAGAAGTGACACGTCAAAGACAAGCTGACGTCGAGAAGGCAGGTTACTCGGAGGCCTAGGCACACGCGACAACGCTTACCCCCAACGGCGGGAGGCCTTCCACGACGTTCTTCTTGCCCGAGAGGAGGTCTGACACCGGCCTCTTCTTCGGAGAGTCCCTCCTGGCGCGGTACCGCCCCGACGTGGTGAGGTCGGACTCCGACATGGAGGGCGTCAGCAGCCCGTCCCTCCTGGGCCACTGCGCTTCCAGCACCCCGGGCCCCGGGCCGTGCGGCTGGGGCTCCAGGATCTGCAGCGGCCCGGCCGGGGGCGCGGGGTCCCGGGGGCAGCCTCCGGGCCGCCGGACCGCGGAGCACGCTTTGCTCTCCTCCTCGAAATCCTCCTCCTCCTCGCTGCTGTGTATCAGCATGGTGGCGTCGGAGAGGGACTTCTTGTGGCCATAGCTCAAGCCTTCCTGCTCCTCGGGCTCTTCTTGCTTTGTCCTCTCCGTGAACACGCTCGGCTGCGAGCCAGCCGAGACGGCGCGCGGGGCCACCTCGGCCGCCGACGCCGACAGGGTCCGCTCCTTGAGCCGCAGGCCCTCGAGCCCGTGCGCCAGCCCCGCCACCTCGATGCTGTTCCTCTTGTGCAGCTGCGCGCGCCGCGCGGCCGTCAGGGGCTCGCTGACCTCCTGCAGGGAGTGCGCCACCGGCAGGCTGTCCTCCTGGAACGTCTGCACCGAGTGGTGCACGCGCCTGGTGATGAGGTCGGGGTTGCTGCTGCTGATGTACAGGTGGCGCGACAGGTCCGGGGTGCTGTTGGCGGGCCTGGGGTACGGGTAGGGCGGCGGCGGCCGGTACACCTGGGTCTTCATGATGTTGGCAGCCGGGTAGTCCTGGGCCTGCAGCTGCACGTTGGTCAGCTCGGGCACGCTGACCGCGCCCACCACGGGCCGCCTCTCGGCGGGGTAGGGGTACGGGCACTGGCTGTGGAAGCTGTAATTCAGGGTGAACGGGTAGTGCGCCGACGGCGGCGACGCGAAGTGCGCGTGCTCGCGGATCTCGGGCTGGCTGTAGACCAGGGCGTCCGGCCGGCTGTAGGCGTAGGAGCTGCCGATGCTGAGGTTCCGCAGCGAGTGGCTCTGCCTGTCCCCGTGCACCATGCCCCGGTTGAGCTGCTTCATCACGGTCTCATAATCCGGGGTCGGGCGGTACGACGGGGGTATCAGGGCACTGTGCCGATGGGACGGGACGTAGTCGGGTCTCATGACGTCGCTTCCGGTGATGCTGGGGTTGGAGGACATGGGCGAGGGCTGCAGGTAGGACTGTGGGTTATTTAAGGAGTTAGTGCTGTGCGCACTGTAGACGCTGCCATTACGGATCCGACCGTTGAGGTCAATCTGGGCTCTATCCAGACTTGTCTGAGAGTGACAATAGTATCCATTCTGGCTGGGCACAAAGAGGTTATCTGAAAAAATAAGTTTAAAATGAGGTTCTTTTAATTAATTACTCCACCCAAATATTGAGATAAGGCCCCTGAATTTTGATGACATTTTTAACATAGCTTATAAAAATCCATGCTAAAATGGACCTGGCTTTAGCCACACTGTCTGAGTGACCCTGGGAGCCTCAGCTTCCTCCTCCACAGGACAGGGATGGCTCTGCCTACTGAAAGGGTGCTATTCAGGATTCGACATCCAACGAAGATTAGTCAAATCTAAGTCCAATGTCAAACGTATAATTGTGTCACAAAACGTTATCTTCTTCTAGAAGTTAAAAAACTGTTTTGCTAGAGACACAAAACAGACTTCTGGGGACTGTTTTACACTATTCAAGGCACTGAGCTGCTGACTGCTTTCTCTCCCTGGGTAGGGACGTGGCCTCGCTGACGCTGAGCTAGTTCAAGCACCAACCATCTGTAAACAATTTCGTAACTGGAATTCTAGATTGTTGATACAGGTTCTTCCAGAGTGAACATAAGAACTTTGACTATAATAGGTAAGGGTTCAGCAGGATCTAAGCTTCTCTGGTCCAACAGTGTCCCCAGTAGCTACACACCCCAATAGGGGTCCGGAAGCCAAGAGGAACCACGCTAAGACAGCTGCGGCTTCCCCCTGCCCAGTCCCCATGCTTTGGGGCCATGGCTAACAGAATCAGGAGTTCAATCTAATACTACAGTGGTTGCATGCGTGTACCTGTCCAGGGTTGGAAGGGGCCCATGTTTCTTCCAGCCAATCTGTAGCTCGTGCTCTTATTAGTAAGGGTGATTTCTAACACATCAAAGAAACTCAGCAGTCAAGTCCTTCAGAGAACAGTTTCTTGTGAAAAGCATTCTTTTTTGCTTCAAAGCTCCAAGACCATTTAAGTGACAACTGATTATCAAAGTACTATCCCACAGTCTAGTGGGGGCACTTCACTTGGGTGGCACACACAGCTGTGAAGAAACTGCACTCTAATGTCCACTGTGTTCTCCCTGCTGACACATAATGCTTCCTTGTCACTGTACTTTCCCCATCTATGGAAGACTCCGCTATCTCTCAATCTCTGGAATCTCCCTTGTCTCACTGCCCTCACTCAGGCCCCTATTCCAGCTTGTCTGGACTAGCGCGACACTCGCCTAGCTGGTGTCCCTGCCTCCTGGCCCCTCTCTGCTCACCACAAACCACCCGGTCATTTATAAGCCATACTTGGAAAAGACTAAGAAGAGAAGAGGGGGACAGATAACTGGAATATAGGCAAGTAAAGGGGAAAGATGTGCACAAAATCACCATACTTTAAGCAAGGAGAAGAAGAGATAAGGGCTACAAGGAGCCCAGGGGAGGGAAGGATCACTTCCAGCTTAGGCTGCATTGATGGCGACAGGGAGGAGAGGATCAAGAACCACCCCAGAGAAGACACGGCATTTAAGGGGCCTTGCGGGGCAGGCACGTCCAGCTTCCACAGTAGATGTCCCCACCCCTCTGAGAGCACGCAGGTTTACGCCTCCTCACCCCTGATGTCAGGCACAGCAAAGCAACTGGTATCAGTAAAGGGAAAGTCAGCAGAGGGTTAAGAGCCAGTTTCTATGCGCTCTTCACCCTGCAACATTCCAGAAAGAAGAGGCTCCCCCGGCCCAAGTCCCTAAGGCAGGCCGACGTGCAGCAGAGCCCTCCTGCTGGTGCACAACGGACCGGTGACCTGGGCTGGGAGTAACCTTCACTGTTTAAAGCCACCGAGAGTCTGGAATGGTTTCTCAGCACAGCATAACCTGGCCTATCCTGTCTGGATGGCAGCACGTGGACAGGAGGGTGTGAGGGATAAGGGCGTCTGGCTAACAGGGCAGCAAGGGCAAAGCCGGGACCATGCCTAGCGGGCAAGCTCAGCCTGGCTAGAGTGCTGGGTAGCTAGCGAGGAGCAAAACAGCAGTGGGAAGTAAGACTGGACAGGAGGCTCAGGGAATACTGTGCAGAGTCTTGAACGCTAGGCAAAGCAACGATCCTGTACACCAGGGAGACTGGCCGGGCAGCCGTGGCTAGAGAGCGGAGACTGAAGACACTGGCTTGTGACAAGCAACTGCTGGTGAGAGGCAAGAAAGAAAGAAAATCAAAGGAAAAGGAAAAGAAAGGGAAGGGGAAGGAAGGAAGCAAGGAAGAAAGAGAAAGAGACTAGATTTGGAGGACTGGATCAGGAGCAGGAATATGGGGAGAAGGGGATAGGGAAGAGATAGCATATAAACTTGGCGGTAATACGATTTGTAATTGACTAGATGTCAAGGGCAAAGAAACAAAAGGAAAATTACATGCAGCATGGAATCCAAGTAACCAGGATAGTGATGTCATCATAAAAATGAAGTAAGGAACACAGGAAAAGGGACAGGCTTGTCAAGTGGAGCGCGGAGTTCAACTTTAATATTTTAATTTCCAGTACTGTTTACGGAGTGCTACCATAAACCAGGTGCTCCACTGAAGGCTTCGCACGCAGACACTCCTGGAACTGTCACCACAACCTATCAGACAGTTGGAAACATGGGGCTGGAGCCCAGGAGTGAGGATGGGGTGGAAAATACAGATGTGACAGTCGTCCTTGCTGACATTTTAAATGTGGATGAGGCTGCTGTGCCAGCTCACAGAGGGAGGGGGGAGGGCACAGCACAGACCTTCAGGGCACAGCAAACAGCACTGATGGGGAGGAGGGAAAACCCAGCACCTTGGAAAGAAATTTTCAAGAAGGGGAAAATCCTTGAACTGGACAGAGAGGAGAATCTGGGGGTCCTGGGGACCTCAGAGAGGGCGGTGTTAACAGAACAGCAGAGGCAAGTGGGAGACCAACCAGAAGCAGCAGCACACAGAGGGTCCTCTCAAAAGAAATGGGTGAAAAAGAAAAGAAGCCAGGCGTGGCGGTTTGAACCTATAATCCTAGCACTTTGGGAGGCTGAGGTGGGATGATTGCTTAAGGTCAGAAGTTCAAGACCAGCCTCAGCAACATACCAAGACTCCATCTCTACAAAAAGATAAAAATTAGCCAGGTGTGGTGGCACACGCCTGTAGTCCCAGCTACTTGGGAGGCTGAGGCAGGAGGATCACTTGAGCCCAGGAGTTTGAAGTTACAGTGAGCTAGGATGATGCCACGGCACTCATGCGCAGGTGATAGAGCAAGACTCTGTCGAAAGAAAGGAAAGAAAAAGAAAAGAAAGAAAAGAAAAAAATAATTCAAACCATAGTTTAAAGAGAGGAGAGAAAAAAATGTTAGGATGTTTACAGACTGAGGTAGGAGAATGAGTAGCAGACACTAACAATGCAGAGAAGTGCCTTGTCCCAGAAGCGGGAAGGGCTGGAGTTCCAAGTACCAGAAAGGGGCAGGCGCAAGGAGAGGGCAATGGAGAAATACAAAAACATCCGAGGTGGACACTCTCAGAATCCACACCCCAAAGCACTGCTCCTTACTGCCTACCTCGCTGCATGAACATTCTCTTCTTTACACATAAGGCCCGGCACAAATGATACAATCACAACCCACCTTCTGGGTCCTTCATGCATTATTCCCTGCATGAGAGGGCAACTGGACCACTCTACTCTCCAAACACCCCCTTCTTCATTCTGTGCCTCGGCATTCACCATCCTCCAAACCCAGGAGCAGCAACCCAGTCAAGTGTCCACCTCTCTACCTGCTGAAATCCACTCATCTTTTGAGGTCCAGAAAGTTCTTCTCACTCTCCCCAGCATTAGGAGTCTTTCTGCTATCAAAGTGCACAGTAATTGCATGTTCGCTCTCAGCGAAACAATGTTCTTTTTGCATTCAAGTTGTGCACTTGTCTCATCCCCTACTATTAGCTTCTAAGCTTCTTAAGATGTGAGGCCAGCGCAGTGGCTCACGCCTGTAATACCAGCACGATGGGAAGCCAAGACAGGAGGATCACTTGAGGCCAGGAGTTCAAGTCCAGCCTGGGCAACACAGGAAGACCCTGTCTTTCCAAAAAGTTTTTAAAAATTAGCCAGGTGTGGTGGTACACACATGTAGTCCTAGCTAGTTTGGAGGCTGAGACGTGGGAGTTGAGCCCAGGAGTTCAAGGTTGTGGGGGGAGCTATGATCATGCCACTACACTCCAGCCTGAATGACAGAGTGAGACCCTGTCTCTAAGAAAAAAAAAGGAAGAAGAGATGTAGAATTACTCATCTGCATAAACCGCCTTGGCTTTTGGTATAGCCTTATACAAAGAATACAGAGTAAATGTTAGATGACTGCCTAAGCTTCAGCTTTGGGGGCACTGTTATAAATACAGTTCTCTATACTTCTCATGTGAAAACTGCAGTAATCAACAGTTTAAACTTCTACAACAGGAAAGTCTCTGGCAGGGAAAATAACAAAGCAAGACTGACATTTTTTGCCAGAAAGTAAGGAAGCACTTGATGGCTCATGGGGGAGTGTGAAAAGGACACAGGAATCAGCTTGACTGAGGTTCCACCGACCAAATGTGGGATCATCTGAGCATCAAAATTTGATGCTTGCTTTTTTTTTTACAAATATCCAAGAACTTGAATATAATGGCTGCTTCTATGAGTCCAGGATGGCTGTAATCATGACAACAATTGGGGGTTTACAATTTGGGGTTTTTGGCTGAATCGAAAACTATCCAGGCTTCAAGATCTGCCTTCGTAGATCTGTTCATAGTAACAACTATACTGTACCTTGGGAGGAAGCATATGGTTCCGTATAATGTCCATTATAGTGCAGCGGGGGTGGGGGAGGCATCACGTAGGGCTGAGGTTTAGGCTAAGAAATGGAGAGTTGGACACAGGGTTAAAACGTGTTACCTACGTAACAGATAAAGTCATTCTCCGCTGGATCCTTTCCCTCCATTAAAAAACTTCTAAAGGAGTTAAATATATTACATATGGAAGATAAATATGAAGATATAGCAGCTCTTACCATATCTGTCATTTTCAATGTTTCCCCAGTGGCAATGCCAACCCCCATACAGATATCAAGGACATTAGACAGCACAAGAAAATCTGCACCCAAAAAGAGCAAGAAGGCCCAGACACAAATTTCCATGTATAAACATGTGAATATAAGTAGCTTATATGTAGCACAATCTTATTAGACAGTTGTCTAGTATTTTAAATATATACCAACTTACAAATACTCTTGGCTAATAAAGTTTTTAATATTAGGTTGGACCTAAAATTACATATAATAATATAAATGCTAGGTTGGACCTATGGAAAAACCATTTCTTTGGTTACAAATGATCAAGTATCAGCAAATGTTTATGGTTCAAACTCAAAATTAACACCACTAAAAGCGTATCTTATTAAGGAGAATGACATCAGTTAAAAAAAAAAGAAAAATTTTCCTTTTTTCTTACCAGAGACATCCTTGAAGAAGACCTCCTTCTGATGGGGTTCACGGGGACAGTCTGAGTTTGCCTACGAAAGAGTAAGTCTTTGAGAAGAGCAAGCACGCATGCACATACATGCACATTTCCTACTTCTACCAAAAGAAGATACAGGAAGGTAAAATGATAAATCTTCTCAGACAAAAAAGATAAGCTAACCAGTCATAAATTAGAGAAAAAGGAGATTCTCTGTCGGCCCTGGGGCCTCGGCCCTTTCCTGCTTCCCCAACCCCTCAACCCGTGCTGCGGTTTCAGGCTCCCTGTGGAGCATCACCACCTAGGGGGACTGTGGGAGCATCTTTCCTGCCATCCCGATAAACCTCTGGAGTGGCCACAGGCAGAGGGGAAAGAGACAGGGCTACAACCCGCACTCTCACGCCAGCGGAAGCAGGATCCGGTGCAGATGCGTCTCTCCTGTGCCCTGGGTGAGCCCTGAGCCTCTCCGCTAACGGTCCTGGGGGGCCATCAACTGTCAGCCCGGGAGCCGGAAGCAGTATGAACTGCCATTAATTAACAGTTTGCTAACCAAGACTGCAAATATAATGAAGAGATAAATTTATAATTTCGGTGACTGAGGAATCTACATTTCCTCTAAGGAACTAAGTTAGGGAAAGCAAAATAGAAATTTTGGTTCAATGGGCCTGTGGCAGACCCATTACCTTTCTTTGCAAGAAATTTCTACCTGATTGGTTTTAAATATATTTTTTAAAAGGCAAAGAGTATTAAGGAGGGCTAACTGACATTTATCTGATAATTTGAGATTTTAAACTATTCATGCAGCAAGTTGCATCTTTGAAAAAACAATTAGGTAAGAAAGGAACAAGAACCAGAAGAGCCCACATGTAACTATTGTTTTAAATAGAGGCAGGATTTTGTTGTTCTTCTTCTGTGTGGTCACTTTCAATTGCAAATAAGATCTAAGAACCTAAACACATATGTCATTGATGACATATAATGTTGTCAAAGCACTTTTTCTTAAACCTTTTGTCATCTGTCCCTGGCTCATGAGCTTATATGACGCAGTTAATAACTGATACAAAAATATTTTGTGATCTTTGGTTATAGTGTTCTAAGGACTAATTACTAGAAAAATCCATCATCACAAAGTCAACATTCAATCAATTTAATCAGCGAATTTACCATAATAATATCAAGCCTCATGTCTTATAAATTAACATTTTCTTAGCACTCTGATAAGTCGTATCTTATATTCAAACCCTGGATATTAGCCTATTGTTACAAGACTTTTGAGATTAAAAAAACTAGTACATATCAGGAACTTAACATCAGATGACTACAACTGCTTTTACTAGTTCACTTTTTAAAATAATTGCCTTTCATTATCATCAGGTTGTTGAAAAATAAATGTCTCTTTTCCAAAGGATGTTCCATTCTTCTAGTATTTATTTTGGAGAAATAAGTCTGCATGGTGGGTCCGGCCTTTCTGTTTTATTGTGGGTTTTTTTGTTTGTTTGTTTGTTTTTTAAATACTCCTTAACAGCACATTCATGTATTTCTTAAAACTGGTTTCCGGAATTTGAGGACACTATGTTTGCAGCCTTGCAGTTCACTGCCCCTGGTTATTCTCCATTGCCAGGGTTGGGTGTGGACAAACAGGGCCCTGGCCTTTATGTTCAGTCTATCAGAGACTCACTGTCCAGACAGACTGAACTTTTAAAGTACCATAAATTCAGAAATGGGAAGAAAGGGTTGCTTATAGAATCCTCTATCAACAAATTCCAAAAACATCCGTAGTTTCCCAGTCTGAGGCAAAAATAAAACTGAAGTGTGTTAAACACAAGATCCAAGGACGCAGAGCTCCGGAGCACAGGCGGCAACTCCCACACACAACAGCTATCTTGGCGCCCTTGCCGGCAGCACCCAGCGTGGAGGCGAACACTGCCCACTGCTGCAGCCGGTTCTGCTAAACACAAAACAAACTACAGTAGTGAGTCATCCAGCTGCTACCTGTTTTAACCTAGGCTGACATGCCATCAGTTCTAATAGTCTAACCTCCTCGTTCTTCTCAGCATTGTTGTTATAAATGCAGTTTACTCTGAGATCAGCTATTCTCAACTTGGCTTACAAGAGAAAATGACTTATCTCTTGGCTGTGGTTTCCAAACTTGTGGGGCACTTACCATGTTGATGGGTGCTACTAAAAATGAGATAGCTAAAGAACTGTGAGAAGAAATCACTGGAATGTGTGCACTGAAGAGGACAAGAAAAAAGGCTGAGCCAGGCACAGTGGCCCATGTTTGTGGTTCAGCTACTTGGGAGGCTGAGGCAGGAGGATCGCTTGACCCCAAGAGTTCAAGGCTGTAGTGCACTATGAAGGGGCCTGTGAAGAGCCGTTGCACTCCATCCTGGGCAACACAGCCAGACCCCCATCTCTTAAAAAAAAATAGTATGTGCCAGCCCAAGTGCAATCAATTATATTACTTATTGAAACTGTACATGATTATCTCATGGAATCTGAACACCAACCCTATAAGGGAGGTCCAGTTATTATCCTGATTTCACAGATAAGGAAACTGAAACTTAGATTAAGTAAATCACTCCTGGTCACGTGGTAAACAAGTAGCAGAACCGGCATTTGAACCAGGCAGGTCTGTCAGATTCCTGAGCACAGGCCTCCAACAGTGATTTATCTGACCCCTTCCCCAGTCCCAACTAATCTGTAAGCTAATTTGGAGGCAAGAGGACATGCCATGGTATCACTGGTGCCGGCACACGAGGAAGCCCTCAAATGTTTATTGAGCAAATGAATGGCGTGGTGAGTGAGGACTGAAGTTGATGTTCTTTTCTAAGCATTTAGGGTCAAGCTCATTTCTTATATATACATATTTATAGCTGGTGAAGGACAGTGAGATTTTAATGATCGAAAACGCATTGGATGGTAGAAATACCCAGCGAGTGTTGGTCTCAATGACTTGCCTCTTAAGCTTAGTAAGGGTAAGGAAGAGAAAAAAGCTCTTCTCCCTCCCTGCACCAGGGTAGGCCAGAGCTGCATGTTCAGGCTGAGGGTCACTGCTCTGGCTCTGAGATGCCTGTAGCTCCCTGGCACTGCGGGCAGGGAGAGGAACAGAGCTGGCAGAGATCATCTCGGGTAACTGGGGTACTGGTGCCGGGCTTCACTCTAGCTCCATGATGTGCGGTTTTCTAGGGTGCTGCTGACCTTCATCCACGTGAGAACCCACTAAGGAAAGGAAGCCGCCCCTCCTCAGCCCTGCCCGAGGTCCACGTCCCCATGCCCAGAGATCCCGCTGTCTTGGCCCTGCAGCTGCTCCTCAGTTCAGCCCCGTTGCTGCCCTGCGGTGCCTCGCAGGTCTGTAGGAACCACTGGGTCCTCGCCGCACCTCTGGGGGCCCAGAGGACTGGATGGGACAGGGGCTGCTCCATCTTCTTCCAGGATTCCCACAGTGTCTTCAAGCCCTGCCGTAGGCTTAGAAGAAGATGGGGCAACCCCTCTCCCTTGCCAGGCAGGGTCTACTCCAGTCAGTCTCCTGGATCATAAAAGTCTCCAGAAGCGAGGTGGACACTGGCTGCAACGTTCGCTGAGAGCTCTAAGCCGCAGGAGCACTCACCAACCCTCTCACTGCGCTCAGAGAGCAGCCTGCCGCTGACTGAAATCCAAGTTTACCCTCTGGAGAAAGTCTCCTAAGCCCTCTATCACGTGGCTTTGCAGGTTGGAGGACAGCATCCTGCTGTCCCCTACAGAGAGAGGAGAGGACAGGCCCCTTTAACCAAGGACCTTCTCTCCCAGTCTTTTTCTCAGGTAAATTAGGGAGGTCGATTACAGCATGGTCAGTTCTGAGGCCTGGGGTGGGAGAGAGGAGGTTGGAAGCTTTTTGACACTGACATCATTATCTCATTTGTAATTCCTAATCCAACCCTAAAGGAATGTTCAGTAAAGGTCCCATTATCCCCATTTTACAAATTAAACCAAAGAGATTGTTATCTTTTTTAAGGCTTGGGTGACATAATAAGATATTCTGTTATCTAAACTGCCTTGTTGGGTGGGTGGGGGCGAGACTGTTGGATCATGCCATTGTACAAATAGTAAAATACAGTTATCTGGGTCAAGGTTAGATGAATCACATAAAGCCATCCCAAATGCTATTAGATTACAGATCAGGACTGGGGGGTAAAGGGGACACTCTGGGAGTAAAGTCCTCCTTTCTGTGCAAGTAGAATCCAGCTCCTGGGCCACCAGTCACCCCAGCCTGAACTAGAGACATCCAGAACCCAATGTCCAGTGCCAGGACAGCTACAGTTTTGTTAAATGCCCAACACACTTGAGTTTATCCATCTGGACCACGAGAACAAGTCTCCCAGTACCTCAGAATCATAATACTGAACATGACTAAATAGTCTATACTGAGAACCTTAAAAGAGAAGGCCATAAAAGTTATAGTTATTTTCAGTTTTATTACCCATCAAAATTTTAAAAGTTAATATTAAAAGCTTCATTTACCTTACATGGGAAACATATGCTCACCACGAAATAGATTGGTTTCCCATAGAATGAATCATAAATAATTACATAAGAATAGCTCATAGAAATCAGCTGCCATAATCTACTAGATATACAGAGATTAAAAACAAATTCTGGAAAATAGTCCTTTAAACATAATTATTCCATTTTTAAAAGAATCAAATGTTCCTTATACAGATGTAATATATGCAACTGATGACATTAATGTGGTTTTATTCACACTTGCCAATAAACAGCAATATCCCAAAAATTAGATTTCTAAGACTAAATCATTTACCGCAATCATTTGTTGCTTTTCGCTCTGCGTTTTAAAATTATTCCTAGGTGGCAATTTGCCAAAAAAATGCTTTTTAAAAAAGGCACTAAGACCAACCGATATGGATGCCATTTGGAAAGGGATAACATTTTATGATTTATTCAAAATGACTGATTCTTAACTATTTTCCAGAAAAGGAATGAACTGACATAATGATAGCTCAATATTATTAATTCTCTTAAACTTATGTAAGGCTTTCAAATGAAAACACTGTGTTCCAGTAGATTACATATCTATTGCTTGAATCTTAGAACTCACTTCTGCATAGAAATAATGTCACACATGGCTGGGTAACCAGGCCAGCCTATGGGAGCCCCACATGCAACTACCCTGGACTAGTAGCAATACTGAGTCTAACCACCAGGGGGAACGCTTTCATATTCACACGCACATGGGCAACGAGCAGAAAGGAACTCCTAACGCCACAGAGAAAGCAGGGTTTCTCCACCCTGTCAGTTAGTGCTTACCAAAGCCCCAACACCAGACCACTAGTGGGGACTCAGATAAAAACACTGGGGGTGGGAAGACAGACAGAGGAGAGGGGATGGGGCCTAAGTGCTAATCAGTGGATGGTTCTCTGTCCACAAGGACAATGCCTGTTCTCTTTGCACTGTTAATCCTGCACCCTGTGCAACCGAGGGCACTTCCACAGCCTTTCTCCTTCCTGGTGCTAAAGGACACAATGCCCCCTGTCCCCAATTTACGATCCGTTATAAAAGGAAATCCGGCAAGCATCAAAAGGCCTTTTCTCCTGTGACTCCCACCACCGTCTCACTCTGGCTTCAGTTCACTCAGCCCTGGCCACACGCAGGCCGTGGAGATGAGCGAGAGGAGGCCCTGCCCTCATGGGACTCCATCGGACAAAAGAGACAGATCAAACCCACGTTTACACAGAGACACAAACACTCCAACAGTCCAGCGCAGCCGCTGAGAGCACAGGTTCCCATCGTGCGGCTCCCTCTCACTAGCGGCACGGCAGGAGCAAGACATTCACTTCTCGACACCTCCACACCTCCACCAATAACGGGGCAGTAATAATTGTGCCACGCAGGGTTACGGTTACGACTAAAGATAAAAGCTCTCAGTATAATGCTTGACACGGAGCAAGCATTTACTGAATTATTGTCATGAATTATTAGAATCATTACTGTAAAGGTAGGAATAAACCAGACCTTTCAGGGTGGTATTAAGGACTTAGCAAACAAAATGCTTGCTGGTGTCCAGGGTGGCTGCGTTTCAAACTAGATCTCAAGGAATGACTGAGAGTCTGCCAAAGGAGGGAAGGAAGGGCATTCTAGCAAAGGCCTGGCTGGAGAGGCATTAGGAATGAGGGGTTCTGGGAGCCAGAATTAAGAGTCACAGGGCTGGAGTAGATAAGCCCAGAGCAGGAGACCTCAGGAGTCTGCACTTAATCCTTAGCCAGGAAGGGCTGGGGGTGAGGAGCATGCTCTGATTTGGTCCTGACCTATAACTTTAAGAATAGTGCTACATCTTTTGCTTATCCCTCCAAAAGACTAATTGGAGAGCATCCCTGAGGGTACAGCATGTTCACACATCAGCGAGGATTCCAGTGTGGCTGGAACGGAATGAACAAAGAGGGTAAAGGAAACAAGTCTGGAACCAGGCAAGGACCACATCACGTGTGGCCTCATACTTTTAAGTAAGATGGAATGCCAGTGGAGGGTTTTAAGAAGAGTGATAGGATTTGACTCATGTTAAACCAACATCATTCTGGCTGACATATGGAAAATAAGCTACAGGCAGGGGAGACACAGAAACAGGGAGAGAGTCAGAAGGCCACTGCGACGTTCCAGGTGAGGAGTGATGGCGGCTGGCACCAAGTTGTTAGCAGAAAAGGTGGTAGAAATGGTAAGACTTCAGATATAGTTTGAAGACAGAGCTGGAAGTGCTTGCTGATGAATAGATGTGGTATGAAAGAGAAACAGGAATTAAGCATGACTTCGCGGTTTGGAGCGTGAGCAACCGGGTGAACGTGGGTGTGCTACCACGTGTCAACATGGGAAGGAGTAGGGAAGAGGAGGAGGAGCTCAGGAGGTCTATTTTAGACATGCCAAATTCGAGAGGCCTCTTAGGTACCCAAATGGAGATGTCAAGTGGGCAGCAGCATGCGGGAGTCGAGAGCTCAGGGAGAAAGAGCTAGAAATAAAATCTGATGGACTTCTAACACATAAGCCTGAGGCAGGGTGAAATCCCTGAAGAGTGCAGCTGGAGAAGAGGTCTCGGGACTAAAGCAGGAAAGGTGACTGAGAAGAAACGGCCGAGAAGGAGGAACCGAGGAGGGGGTTAGGAAGGAAGGCGCGATCACAGATTCGGTGCTGTGGAGAGGCCGAGTGAAGGAGCTCCCGACACGACCACGGGATGAAGCACACCTGACGGCAGCAAGCAGTATTGGTGGTGTGGTGGCTCAGGGGAAACAGGGTGGAAGGAACGAAAGAAACAAGTACATCCAACTTTTTTGACAACTTCTGCAATAAAGGAAAGCAGAGATACCGTGCTGAGGCTAGACGGGGATGTGGAATAACACAGTATTCCACACGTGAAAGATCACAGCGGGCTTGAACGCTGATGGGAATGATCTAGCAGACAGTGGGGACGCAGTGTGGGCTAATAAAAACGTACACTAGGAAAGAAGGGCATAAATTCTTCTAATGGCTTGAAAAGTTGAATAATCTTTAATTACTTAAAGTGCTGACCAGGGCATTGATTTAAAAAATAAAAGATATCATTCCCTTTTCAACTTTCCAGAATTAGAATGGTTCCAGTAACTAGTGGGAAGAAATCTTAGAGGCATATTCGTAGCTATTAGAAGTTGGTTCAAAGCTAAAATAAGAAAAATGAGAAATGTTACTTTAAGATGCAACGAAAGTGAAAAAATTATTATGAAAGTGTTCAAAAAAGATCACTTGATAAAATTTGCCTTTCTAGATACAGTAAAACTCAAGATTAAAATGTCTAAATTCGTTATTTTCTATTTCTACGATTTCCGTGAGCAGGATATACTTACAGGTTACACTGGTTTAGTCTGTAAAATTTGTGTCGTGCAACGCAGAGTCTCCATACATATTTTGCTGTTTCCATATCTTCCTAGCAAACAAATAGGCATAAAGTAATATGAAAGCACACTTACAACTTGGTACTTTTAACTCAGAATTTGTCTGAGGACACATTACGAAAAGGCCACTTTCAGCACACAGCAATTCTTTCGTCTTCTAACACTGTGCCTATCATATGAATGCCACGAGTAGGGTTAAAATTAAAGACAATCTGTTCTAACAGTGTGATTCTGATATTAAACAGTTTCAAATGACTTAGAAATTTCAAAATTATAAAAATACCAACTTTTATTCTTAAGAATATACTCAAAGACATTTCTAAAAAAACATTGGACTCAGCAACTCAATATTGCCTTTGGTAAGAGAAAAGCTAATAACTGTTAAGTAATATTTCTGCAGAGCAATTCATTTATCAATAGAATTAAGATATTAGCATTTACTTTCAATCCCAGTTAATCTCTTAAGTTTAATTTAAAGGTCATCATGATCAGATAGTATTTACCCAAAGATTCATTCTTTCAACAGTATTCACTGAGCAACTCCTTTTTGCCGAGTGCCATTTTACGAAGTGTTCTATCAAAAGTTTATTTTTTTATAAAATCATGAAATATTATAATTTTAATGCCATCCCCTCCCAAACACGCATGCACATCGAAATGCCAACTTGCTAACTTTTAGGAAAAACATTCCCTGCAGATAGATCGCTAATATTTACTTACAGTTTGAAACTGGATGGTCTCCTCTTTATTTGCTAGTTCTAATGCAAAGAAGGACTTGTTGTGGGACATGTTAGCAATATCATGCCACCTAAAGAACAGCAAACAGAGAATGGCAACATGAGCACTCACATGTATACTAGGAGACAGAACCCATGGCTTCTCCTTAAGATTGATGCCTAAGTTAATATTTGTTAATCATTTTTGAAAGAAAACTGGTTTTAATCAGCTAGCATGCATCTTCTAATTGAAGTGACAGCCAACTAGTTGCAAAAAGTAAATGCATGTATATTAAATGAGGAAAAAGGGGTATTTAAAAGATGCAAAATGCATTACCCTCAATTGCTAGATTCACTTGATGATCAAAGATCCCTACCTTAGCTGGTTGCCAAGGCCTCATTTATTCATTCAACAAAATGAGGAGTACCCACTGTAACAATCCCAGAACTTGCCTTAGGTCCTAGGGACAGTAAGCTCAGTAAAGTACAGTGCTTCCCTCAAAGGGGCACAGTTTGGAGGCTGGGAGTACAAGAGAGAACAGCAAACAAGTAATGTTACATTACTTAAGAAAAGTAAGGCACAAAAGTGGGGAGGAGTGTTCTGAAGAGCTTCAGGGTAAAGACAACACTCAAACACTAGGAACTCAAGGAGCAAACTATTTTGGGGGTGTTCACTAGAATTCAAAATCCTATCTTATATTAATACTAATTTTATATTTATTTTTTATATATTAATATTCAATTTTATTACATAACTATAATTTTATAAAAAGAAAAATTATGGAAGAAAAAATTTTACCCCTCTATATCCTTTCTCTATTATATTAAATGTAAAAGTTATTAAAATGAAGTTAGTAGTGATTCAATGTTTGTTAAACCTGTAAGATCATTTGCTTCATGTTAAATAAGGCAATTTGTAACATTCCTATCCAGTGAAGGATTCCAGGAAGATGTCTCAATTTTCCCTGTGACCCTTTGGGCACTATTGTAGTCCCACCCTTCAGGTGCAGCCCAGATCCATTTTCCTCTCCCTGCTCCACAATTTGACATGTTGGGAAGACGTGATCTGAGTGGCTTGGGGACAAGAGAGCCATTGCCAAGGCGGAGCCACCCAGCCCAGGGCAGTGCGGTCTAGGAGTGGGGTTCTGCTGCCCAAACCGTGTATATTGTGGTCGTAATCACCACGGAGAACTCAGGACCCAAAAGGCAGTAAAGCGAAGGATATGAAGGAGGAAATATTAACTTAGAGGAAAAAGCTCTTAACAGGAAAAAACTAGTTCTCAACAAGAAATGGTAGAAAGCTTGAATTGGGGTGAGGTGGGGCATGGCACATAAAGTAGAGAGCAGAAGGAATAAAAGAAGCTGTTTAATATAGTGGTTAAAAGCCCAGGATTAAAATGGAGAATCTAAGTTCTTGTCCTGGTTATGCTAGTTAATAATTGGGTGACCTTGGACAAATCACTTAACTTCTATAATCCTCAATTATCCCCTGTGCAAAGTGGTGGTAATACCTGCGCTGAGAGTTGTTATGAAGATTACATGAAAAAATACACAGAAAGCATTCAGTATGGTATCTGGCTCATGGTAAGCACTCAATAAATGGTACACACAAAAGAACCACATAACAGAAGTGACAGAATATGTTTTACTACTTTACAAAAAAGACAATATAAAGTTTTAATCTTTCATCAAGAGAAGACAGAATTGGGTAGATAGAATCTCAGAGTAAAATAAAACTGCAAATATTTCTATAAAATGACACTTTGGATTTTCTAGATTATAGCTTTTAAAGAATCAAAAGGCAGAGATTGAATGACATGGTCCAATTTACTATCTTTAAGATACAAACTGGAATGCAGAATACTAAAGAGGAAATTTAAATCACCTGTAATTTCACTGTTCAGAGTCAGCCACTATTAGCACATCACTACATAACCTTTCTATTTTTCTTACCATATACATTCTAAGATTTCCACAAATGAGTAGTATCACTTTTTAATATCAGGGGGAAAAATCAACATTACAAAATAGTTGAAATTTGCTTAGATATTAGTATTTTAGGAATTTTGGTACATAACTGGAATCAGAAGAAAGAGTCCGATTTTTCATAAGAAATAGCCCTAGAAACCAGAGCTTGAATGAAAAATTTACATCAAAACAAAGAATGGCCTCCTAATGGCAAGAAAATGGCCACATATTTTTAAACATTTTATAAATAGGCCATCATGATAAGCACTATTTTTTACACATTTGGCTTTGAAGAGAGTGGCTTATGAAAAAGAACCATTGCACTTAGGTGGTGTTTAATTCCAGGAAGGGAATATTTCCTTTTTTTTATTGAGAACCTTGGGAGAGACTTGTGAGCAATTTAACTACTGTTAAGTACTAAAAACTATATCACCAACAGAAGCCACAGAAAGTACAGAGTGAGAGGTAAGAAAAATACCTAAATACCACAGGCGGCCTTCCGTTCTTGTGTTTCACAAAGATACCTTCGAGACATGCTCCAATGGATATGTCGCTTCCCTGGCTATCCTAAAAGGAAAAAGCAGAAAAAGAAACACTTAGGGAAAAAACGCCTAAGAGCTATAACTACAACTAGTTCCTTAAACTTGTTTCCCAGATATAAAATGTTCAGAAGGCGTACAGAGTAACTATTCAGAGGGAAAAAAGTCTGAATGATATACATGTATTATAAATACGTATGGAAATTGAAAGAGTTTAGACCTCTTCACGAACTCTATTTTGAGACCATTTCAAAGAATGAATTGCAAAAATGAGAATGTGTTTTACTATAAATTTTGGTTATGAGGACCTCAGCCTTTAGGTTTCCAGACTTCTGCACGTCAGGGCATCCTTGGGCTTCCCCGCTGTTCTGTCGGCCACGCTCACCTTCGCGGGGTAGCTCTCCTCTCCGTAGCCATCCATCCTCTCTATCTCCTGCATGTACAGCATCTCAGCATCAGGAGCTGCGAGTCCTCTGCAAGCCAACAGATATTAGTGAGATTGCTCACAAAACTAAAAATGTTTTAAAATAAAGCTTTTCTTAAAAACTACGTATCAATTTGGCATAAGACATTATAAACATTTCATGTTTCAAAGCATCTGTAATCAGTTATATTAATCCATCAACATTTACCGAAACCCAGCTGCATGCGAAGCCCTGTGATAGACGCTGACGCTGAGTTATAAAAGATCCTGCCCTTTGTACCTTAGGCAGGTGACGGGCAGAGAGGAGGATAAAACAACCCCCTAAAAAATCTTCAAGTGAAAGCTAAGATTTTTTTCTAAACCACCAAGTAATTCCTTCCTATCCAAAATATCAGGCATTACTGAGAATCGTGTGCTAAATGTCAAATGCAGGCAGGAATTAAGGGCGTGAGGCGGCTAGATGGAAATCCCTTTTCAGTCAAGTAAACGGCCACTGTCAGGATGGGCAGGAAGGCGGTGTGGGCGGAAAGGAGTGCTCGACTGCGTGCAGACGTGGCTCTCCAGGCTCACCTTCTGCTGCTCCCCAGGCCCCCAAGGCATCCGGCACTGTAGCCATCCCAAACTCTGCATCTGTTTGAATACACCATGTTCCCTCACACCTGAGGGCCTTTGCACACACTAATCCCTCTCCCAGGTACACCTGTCACCCACTGGTGGCCCTAACATCCCTCAAGACATAGCCTATGCATCACTCCCTCTTCACCACCTTCTGGATTTGCCAACGTATCTGCTCTGTGCAGTCCCAATACACGGTGTCCACAACTCTCCCCCTACACTCATTATCTTATTTTATGTATTATAATTGCCATTACAGCGGGCTGTCCTACCAAGCCCTTAGATTGCAAGGCTAGGAATGAACTCTTGGAAGGCAGGGAATTATTCTGTTTATCTTTGTGCCACAGCATCCAGCACTCTGCCTCACATAGAGGCAGAGCACCAGACTATCCTTTAAGGAAATGCACAAATGAATGAAAGTGACGAAAAACAGGGCAATGTGTGCCTGAGGGATCAATTAGGCTAGACGAAAAAAAAAAAAAGGTTCATTTGGACAGCAGAACAGTAAAGCTGGGAAAGCAGGATTTAACCCCTCTGTGGGAGGGCTTTAATCCCAGGGTAGGGGACTCAGGCTACCGGAGAGCATGAAAACACCCAGGAGCATTCGGCAAGAAGGCGAAAGAGAAGAGGAAAGTGATGTTCTAGGGAGACTAATGTTTTGTGAACGATTGTATGGATTTGAGTGGAGACAGACTAGAGGCAAAAGGTTATTTTATTTGAAAGGGGATAAATAATAGGTTATAATCAGACAGACCTGCTTTCAAATCCCTCCTCTACCACATGTAGGACACTTAAGTCTATTTTAGCTTGGTTTCCCCATCGATAAGTTGGAGATAATAGTGTTTATGTTGAAGAGTAATTATAAGAATTTAACGATATATAAAGTAGACCCTCCTTGACAATAGTTCAAGTTAGGAATTTTCAAATTTACAATGGTGCAAAAGCAACACACATTCAGTAGAAAACATACTTCCAAGTACCTATACGACCCACACCATTCTGTTTTTCACTTTCAGTATTCAATAAATTACGTGAGATCGTGAACGCTTTATTATAAAACAGGCTTTGTATTAGATGATTTTGCCCAACTATAAGCTAATTTAATTAAATGTTCTGAGCATGTTTAAGGTAGGCTAAGGTAAGTTATGAAGTTCAGTATGTTTGGTAGATGTATTAAATGCATTTTCAACTGACAATATTTCATCTTATGATGGGTTTATCAGGACGTAACCTCATCATAAGATGAGGCGCATCCGTACTTGTAACTGTGTGGTAGTTGGTTTACAATAAGACCTAGCATTCTCAAGGAAAGGATCTTTCTTATAGGCCAGGGGTCCCCAACCTATGGTGAGCTGTATAATTATTTCATTATATATTACAACATAATAATAGAAATAAAGTAGACAATAAATGTAATGCACTTGAATCATCCCGAAACCAGCCCCCCATCCCTGGTCCGTGGAAAAATTGTCCTCCTTGAAAACAGTCCCTGTTGCCAAAAAGGTTGGGGACCTCTATGAATACAAGCAACACAGAGATTGATCATTGAAGAAAGTCCGTGTCTACCAGCACACAAAGGTATGCAGAAGCACAGGTCAGGGCAATTAGCACCAGAGCTCTTAGCACCAGCTCCCCAGACGACAGAAACTCACCTCGCGAAAGCGCACAAGAGGAAATAACTGTACTTGCTGATTTGTAAAAGAAAAATCTCCTAATCTTACATTAACCCTGTGCAGGATTAGGTTGCCACAAAAACCTTTAACGCATGGGGTGAAGAACTGGCTCCCTTCAATGACTGGCTGCTTTCAACTTTCCCAGTTTTCTCATTGGTAAAACATGGATAATAAATGAGTTAATACAGGTAAGTGCCTACTTACAGCAGCACTTGGCACACAGTGAGTGCTAAGTAAACATCGGCCACTTGTAGTAACAGCAGCAGTAAAGTTCCAAATTTAATTGCAATTAAATATTAATTGTGTAAATTAAATATTTAATTGAATATTTCAGACTCAAGTGGTCATGAGTTTTATACTATTTCCTGTCTTATTTCTTAGTGTTACCTGTATTTCTGATGTAGTAAGGCCACTTTTTGGGTTGCTTCTTCCAATACTTTTTCATCTTGTAACCATCCCTGAAGAAAACACACAGAAATATAGAATAAGTCATCCAAATTTCTTAGGAGATATCATTGCTACTGTTTCTGACTCTTGTCACTATCAGTCAAAATTATGACCATTACTAATTTGTGGGAGCTTAGCTTACATATGCAATCGTGCTCTTTTTAAGGAATTAAGTGGCTTCTGCTCAAGAGCCAAAAACTTTGCCTTCTCAGTTCATCCCAGAGGTTTCAGCTGAGTTATTTCAGGCTGGTGACAACAGGCAGCCAGTTCTGAGCCCAGCAAAATAACAATATCAGGCACATTCTCTGGCTGGCTGTGCAGACACTCAGAAAAAGAGCACACCACCTCCTTTAGTCATTCCAATACAGCTTTGTGTCACTTCCATCAGTAACTTAAACGTGGAAGGCAGTGTCTTGTCATCTACTTTTTAAATTGCTGATGAGATGTCAAATTCATTTCAACATAATTTCGTGAGGTTTCAAGCCTTCGGTTAAAAGCAAAACCTCTGCATGGTTCCTCAGAAGCTGAAAATAAATCCCTCTCTTAGACTCACATCCAAATACAAAATCAATTTCTCTGGGCACATCACAGTGACTACAGACCCTTCACTGTCCATGGGTTGACAAGGACCAAGAAGACTACAACGGGGAAAGCATTCACACTTGAGATGTTTACAAAAGGGAACTGGGTTTTTTAAATGCCATTCCTGACTAATAAGACTATCATTTGAATTTCATTTCACGGATTATTAAGGGTATGGGAATCAATAGTTTATAAAAAGGCCCCATGTTAAACGAAGTCTTACCACAGGAAACAAAGCAAATTTCTGAAGAAAGTCCTGGGATTCATACTGATCGAAGTCGCCAAAATCAGCTACACAAAATGACAAATATTCACATGTTAATTATACTTAATTTGTATTGCAAAACATGTATAAAAATTCAATATGCAGTATACAGATGGTGTGCTTATGATAAGTCAAACTTGTCTTATAGTTACAAAAAGTGTATTTTAAAGTATCTTTTTAAAAATGTTAATTAGGTAGACTCATGTGTCTTGACTTGGAAAAAAGCCTATGAATGAAGTCAAAAACAAGTTATAAACTACATATTAATATGCTCTCATTTTTATAGTTTAAAAACAAACAAAACCTAGTCTACGATCATGTATGCTTGCTATGTACAGAAAAATGTCAGGAAGAAACCAAACTGTTGACAGTAGTGATTAACTCTGGGGAATGGAATTAGATCACTGGAATATGTTACAGCAAGATGTATTTGTTCTGAAATTTTTAATTGTTAAAAAAAACTGATAGGTCAGCAAAATGCTTATGAAAAAGTAACTCTTAAAGCCAAATACTTAAGAAAATTCAAAGTACCCTGAAAAGGATTGTGGCTTCAATATATATCAGGCATTTGTTTGTCTAGAAATAACATGCATATCTCCATGCCTGCTAATACTGGAAGGAATTTTATTAATGATTCTTCTAATTAAATTTCAATTCCCAAGGTTAAATGCCAGTTATCATTTGAAATAATGCCTCATCAGAAATTTTCCCAAAGTATATACATACATGTAAATATATGTAGATTCGGCATGGAAAAATGAAAAAATTAAACAAATTCAAAAATGTTTGTGAGATGCAAAATTTTCATCTGTTATGACTAACAATACTCTATAATCCAGGACAACTAAAAAACCAAACAAATGAAGTGTACTTAAGTATAAGTGAATATAACCTCATCAACCTCACTGATTGGCAGATCTTTCTTCCTGAAATATCCACTATTGGTAGATCAAGTCTTTGAACTAGATGAATACACAGCATATTAAATGCTTTAAATATACATATACACACAGTCATGGATCACTTAACAATGGGGATATGTTCTGAGAAATGTTTTAGGTGATTTCATCATTGTATGATCATAGGCTCTATTTACACAAACCCAGTGTAAATACACTGCACACTTAGACTATATAAATTTTTGCTCCTAGTCTACAAACGTATACAGCATGTTACTGCACTGAACACTGTAGGCAACTGTAACACAATAGTAAGTATTTGTATATCTAAACATAAAAAGGTACAGTAAAATACAGTATTAGGCTGTGCTTATTGCTGATAATAAATTTTAAAAAGAAAAAACTATGGTATTATAATTCTACAGGATCAACACAGCATGTGCAGTTTGACCAGGATGCCATGAGGTGGCATGTGACTGTGTGCATATACACACATACATAAATACATATTTCTGTTTATTAGACTGTTTGCTCTATGGAAATATAACATGGTTAACCTTCTAGAAGTCTCTTTTCATTGAGGTAATCCAAAATCGTTTTTTCCCAAAAGGAAGCCCCTTAGATAACAGCAATGTATCATTAATATAAAAACACTACTAAAGATGTATATAGAAAGTCAATTACTTTAAGAATCCCTTGCCGTCTTTGTTATAAAATACATTTTAATCTGATAGAACTATTACATTATGGATTGCCCTTATTTACCTTGAACAGCTAAGCCTGCTAGCTGAATTGCTTGTTCTAATGTACAAGGAATGTTTCCTTCCAAGATATCTTTCTTCAGCTGCAGATAATACTGATACCTATACAAAAAAGTCAATTTTACAAAGTCAATATCAATATTATCTCCAATTGAGACACAATGCATTTTACCATAACTTGGTAGAGAAGCATAAACCAGTCAAATAAAACCTTAACCCCAGATGGTTTGGAAGAATGACAAGAATGTCCTTGACCATATCTACATCCCCCCCACACACACATGCATTCATCAATTTAGTGAACCACTTATCCCTAACTATAGTTATTTCAAAACCGAAACCATCCATAAGACAGCTGATCATCTGTCTCATGCTCTGTATCAACTTATCAACATAAAATGTTTTACACAAAAACTCCACTATATAATTACATAATAAATTAGGTCATCCCATTTTGCATGATAGACATTCCAAATAATATATGAAAAGGTAGCCTTTTTCTTCACCTGTTTTTCTTAGACTAGTAATAGAAGGCATATATGGTACTGGCATTTTTAAAGTATTATTTTGGAAAATCTGAAACAGATGTACAGAGAATAAGTACAATGACCCCAGAGCCTCATTCTGCTGCCTCCAGCAACCTTATTGCCTACCATGCTTCCTCCTTCCCTCTCACCAGCCCCAGTGTTTTACAGCGAATCCCAGATACCTTATCTTCTCACCTGTAAATACTTTAGTATATATCCCTAAAAGGTAAGCTTTATTTTTGTTTAAGACATAACATTGTAACACACCCAACAAAATGAATATCTTCCCACTACTCAATACCCAGTTCACGTACAATTTTCATCATTGTCTCAAAAATGCATTTTTACAGTTTTTTCCTAAAAAGATTAGGATCCAAGGGTCCAAGGAAAGTCTACAGGTTACATTTGATGGGTATTTGTAAATCTCTCTTGCTATAAAAAAGTTTCCTCCTCTTTATTTTCATGTTATTTATCTTTTGACAAAATGAAGCCACTTGTCATATAGAATTTCCCACTTTCTGGATTTGTCTGATTATACTCTCGTGGGGTCAGCTGACATGTTTATGTATTTTCCAATTTTTCCTGTGAACTGATCATTAGATCTAGAACAGTGTTGTCTACTAGAACTTTCTGCAATGATAGAAATGATCTATTTCTATGCTGTCCAACATGGTAGCTATATGTGGCTATTAAGTATTTTCAATGTGGCTAATGTAACTGAGAAAATAAATTTTTAGTTGTATTAATTTTCATTAATTTAAATTTAACTATAAACAGCTACATGCAACTAATGACTACCATATTGAACACTGCGGACTTGGAGACTTGCTTAGATACAAGTTTAATTTCTTCAAGAATAATGAATGCATCAGTGGTGCTGGCTCTATCCTGATGTATCGCATCACAGAAGTAACAATATTTGGTTGCCCACTGAGTTCAGATGTACCTTTTACCCAAAGGTTTGAGTAGTTATGATTGTTATCTAGACACATTATTCCATTAGGAATTTAAAATGGTGATTTTCTATTCTACAATTTCTCCTGCATTTATTTGGTGTGATTCTTCTGTAAAGAACTTTTCCTTGGCCGGGCACAGTGGCTCACGCCTATAATCCTAGCACTCTGGGAGGCCGATGCAGGAGGATTCGAGACCAGCCTGAGCAAGAGCGAGACCCTGGTCTCTACTATAAACAGAAAGAAATTAGCCAAACAACTAAAAACAGAAAAAATTAGCTGGGCACGGTGATGCATGCCTGTAGTCCCAGCTACCCAGGAGGCTGAGGCAGGAGGATCGCTTAAGCCCAGGAGTGTGAGGTTGCTGTGAGCTGAGCTGACGCCACGGCACTCATTCTAGCCCAGGCAACAGAGTAAGACTCTGTCTCAAACAAAAAAAAAAAAAAAGAACTTTTCCTCAACAAATATTTGATTATCCCTTTAAACAGCTATAATGAAAAGATAGGATAAATTTATTGCCATTCATAACAAATTGGTACTCTAGCAAATTTCAAATGTGACCAATGAGGTTGTTTTTTAAGTATTAGGAATTCATGAATTTTAAAAAATATACTTGATATGTTTTATTCTATGCAGTCATTATTCTTTATGATGCCCAAAATTTCTTCTCTTTTGCAAGTACAAACTCCAGACACCAGAATATTTGCTCTCTCTGCCATGTGAGGACCCAGCAAGGACTCTAAGCCAAAAAGAGCCTTCACTAGAACCCAATGAATGCTCAGACCTTCAAACTGTGAGAAAATATACCAGTTGGTTAAGCCACCAAGTCTATGATATTTTGTTATAGCAGCCCAAGCTAAGACATATTCAAAGGTTATTTTTGCTGGATATATAATCATTGCCTCATATTTCCTTTCCTTGAGGACATTAAAGGTTACTCTTTTGTCTGTTAGCATGAACTGTTCTTCTCAAAGTCTGATACCAACCTTATTTTCTTTATTTCATCAGTAACTTAGCGTTTTGGTCTAGATGCCCAATTTCCAGTGATTTTACAGAACATGTTTTGGTATTGATTGCTCTGGGTTTACCATCCCAGATACACGGTATGCCTTTTCAATATAGAGCATCAAGTCATCTTTTTTCAAGAAAGTTTTTAGAATGTTGTATAATTAGAATGTAGAATTTGTTAAATAGTTTTTAGAATGTGTTCATTGCCAATGTTTTGGCTTTCTCCATTAGGGAATCCTATTTACACATATTTTTGATTTTTTATCTCGTCTTCTATATTTATACTATACTTTTATAATTTCTATCACTTTAAAATTTATCTCTAATTCTTTTCTCAACTCTTTATTTTCATGTTCACCTATTGCATAGTCAAATTATTCCAAAGCTTTTCTAATTCATATTTAAATGGTTCTTTCATACCATGTTATTTTCTTAATTTGTTTTAGTTCATTTTATAATATTGGCTGGCAGGTTTTTGCTGTTTTGTGGCCACATTTTTCTGACAAATCTTCACTTTCTGAAGATATATTATTCAGATTGTTATTTTCTTAAAATATGTTTGAACGGTTTTATAACACCATTTTTTAGGTATAACTGAGATACAATAAACTGCTCTAATTTAAAGTATATAATTTTGACACATGAATATATCCACGAAACCATCACCACGAGATAAGGAACATACTGATCACATGTAAAAGCTTCCTTGTATCCTCATACCCTTCTCTCCTACTTCTCCCTTCCTAGGAAACCGCGAATCTGCTTTGGGACTCTACGGATGTGACAGCTAGAACGTCTCTAGATATCCTGGACTATGAGGTAACCTGATGAATTGAAGATGGGGATGATGGAACAGTAAGAGAAAGAACAACGGTCCTTGAAGACTTTGTGGAGCTGTTATACAAGGTCTGCATGGCTGACCTCCGGACTTCTGTTCTGTAAGCCAATGATATTTAGAGTTTTATTGTTATATATAGCCATACTTAATCCTTACTGATACAACCTGTCACGTTCTTCTACACCTAATCAGTGAGCAATCCCGTGATTGAATCTATTAAGCCTATTCTCTCTCAACCTGGCTAACGCCTTTGTTCGAGTCTACATTCTGGACTGATGCCTAGATTATGGCACAGACATTCCTAACCAGCCTCCTGCCTGTAGTCTTGTCACCTCTGAGAGCTTCCCATGATAGGTGTTCTTCATAAAATGCAAATTTGATCATTCCATTCCCCTAAAATTCACAAATGTCTTCCTCATCGTCCTGTGACTTTATTACTAATGCCTATTTTTTAAACTTCCTCTCCCCTCTCTAGGTAATATCTGAAACTCCCTGAAAACACATAGTCATTTTCTTTAATACTCCTGCTTTGCACAAGCTATTTCCTCTAGAAAAATTCCTTCTAAAGTCAATCAAAAAAATCAGCTTATTGTAGGCCAGGCATGGTAGCTCATGCCTGTAATCTTAGCACTCTGGGAGGCCGAGATGGAAGGATCACTTGAGGTCAGGAGTTTGAGACCAGCCTGAGCAAGAGCAAGACCCCATCTCTGCTAAAAATAGAAAAAATTAGCCAGGCTTGGTGGTGCTCGCCTATAGTCCCAGCTACTCAGGAGGCTGAGGCAGGAGGATCACTTGAGCCCAGGAGTTTGAGGTTGCAGTAAGCTGGGCTGACGCCACGGCACTCTAGCCCAGGGCAACAAAGTGAGACTCTGACTCAAAAAAAAAAAAAAAAAAATCAGCTTCTTTACTTTCCCTGTTCAAATTACCCTTGTACCACCCCTAGGAATCCAGACCTTTATTAATAATAAAAGCATTTACTATCATAGGATACTATAATTATTTATTTGTATGAACTGCCAGTTCCACCAGACTATGAGCAACTCCTCCTGGGTAAGATTAAAACGTATTCACTTGTGTATTCCCCTCCCACCATGGCCAACATAGTTCTTAGATCAACATCATGTCTTCACTAAACGTTTAAATGGGTTGAGGTGATTAGTTCAGGTTTTTTCCTTCTGGCTTCCCCTTCTCTCTTCCATGTGTATACTTCAGACTTACTTCAGTCAGTTTGTGCTTATCTCTACCACCTGATCCTTGCTGCTTTGGTTTTCCATCCTCTTCTAATAAGTAACCAGCAGGCTCAAACAGCATTCCACAAACATGGGGCAGTACCAGGTTCTTACTCTCTGCAGGGCATTATGTTAGACAGCATGAGAAAACTAAAGCTAAAGAAAACGTGGATTTAAAATCCAGGGGAAAGATAAGAGATGTACACAACCATAATGAGAGGCTATGACAAAGGCCATCTTAACACAAGTACAAGCAAATTCTAGGACAGTCTGGAGAAGGTAAACCTCATTCCTGCCTGGAAGTCACAGATGCTTCATGGAAAAGGTATCTCTGAACTACAACTCAGAAGATGAACAGGATTCCAGTACATAAACACCGGGGAAAGATCTAGGACCCAAAGACAAAAAGGCACGTGGCACATCCAGGGCCTGGAAGTAGTCCAGCTTGGCTCGAAAGTAACATTAAATAGGGTTAAAAAGATAAGGCAATGACAGATTTCGGAGAACTTTGAAAGGCAGGCTTAAGAATTCAAATTTTATTCCGTTGTTTTTTGTTTTATCTTGGGGAGTCGGGGTTGGGGAGAGAACACTTAGTTCCTCTATCCTGCTCCTTAGTATCATCTTCCCTTTCTGCTTTTTATCCCTATTAAGGGTGCTTAATAGCCAAAATTTTTTGATCTTAAACACTTCCTCTCTTTCCTTCTGTGCCTTCCCTCACCTGCAAATTTCCTCTCCCACCTGTGCACAGATTACAGCTATCGGAGTCAGAGAAATCTAAGAACCTTCTGGCACATTTCCTTGAGGAATGACCAGATTTTATGACTTTAATTCTTACTCTCTTCTCTCATTTCCTTGTTACAAAGGATCAGAAACAAAACAATAAAACATGGCAGGTGACATCACTACAAGAAGAGTTCACAGCCAGGGTAAAAACATCGTTTTTCTTTTTAATGATTCCTTTGTGCCTAATGAACCCGTAACTCATCCGACATGCAGTAAAACGCTCTGACATGCCACATACCAGAACCTCCTTGTAATAAGGCAGTAAAAATGTGGGGCGGGAGGGCAGAGTTTCAGACTTTCACCTCTTGACTTTGACCTTAGTTTCACTTTTTTAATCTCACTAGATTATTTCCTAAAAACAAACAGCATATAATTTCTCACCTGGTAATCTCCTGCTGCAGCTGTGACACCGAAGGCACATAAAACACCACTCCAAAATAAACGGTAGGTTCCAATGCATATTTGTCCAGCTGCTTCTTCAGAGGTTTTTCCAAATCTACCCACCGGCGCTGATTTTGCTTGTTGTGGTACCAGAGGCTGAAGTAAGTGACCTGGAAAGATAGAGGGTCACTGAAGATGACAGTAATGTACAAAAGGATTTCGATGACTTCCACTGCGCTGATCCATGACCTGGCACCCAGTGACGGCAGCCTTCTATTGCCTCTCTTTTCAGAAAGGAACAATGGCAAGAACTGAAGGAAAAAAAGAGGCAAGATCTATCTTTATCTAGATATTCATATATGGGAAATAGAGGCAAAAAGTCAATGACACTTGCATATCATTTCTTGAACTCTGCACAAAAAAAAAAGCATTCCAAGGCCTGGACATCAAAATGTAGTGGGTGCTACTGAATTTTACATACAAGTTGTAACAAAAACAAAAAAATACTGAAAAAATATTACACTTACTTTTTTAGTTATTAATACTAAAACATTAAATTAATCATAATCAATATTTTAAAAGAAGCAAAACTGGAGTCCTACCCAGTTGAATTCTGACTAAATACTGTGAAATCAACTTTTTACTAGAGACAAGGGTACTGCTCTGTTACCCAACCTGGAGTACAGTGGTGCTATCATAGCTCACTGCAACCTTGAACTCTTGGGCTCAGGCGATCCTCCCGCCTCAGTCTCCTGAGTAGCTATGATTACAAGCACACACCATATCTGGCTTTTTTTTTTTTATTTTTTGTAGAGGCAAGGTCTGGCTGTTTTGCCCAGGCTGGTCTAAACTCCTGGTCTCAAACAATCCTCCTGCCTTGGCTTCCCAAAGTGCTAGGATTACTAGTGTGAGCCACCACACCCGGCTAATTTGGACTTCTATAAACAAATAATTTCATGTAAATATTATAAATTTCTAGTACAAATACAACTGTAACTCTTCTTTGCCCCTCTGCCCCCTAAATTTCATTAGACACAAATTTAAAGAAACTGTAATGCTGTGGAGGTGAATTCATTCTCTCTCCCCCCTCACCCAGACACACACACACACACACACATATGATAAAAGCTCTGACTAATGCAGTAAGATAACATAAGAGCATTGCTCAGAGCTTTAAAAAAAAAAAAAACTCAGTTATTAGCATTTAGATCTCACTTGCTGTGTAATGAAACTTTTAAGGTAAATCAACACTAGCCCTGGGCCTGGTCAACCTGAAAGGGTATTAATGCACTTAGGAGTTGAAATGACACCCTAAGGCCACTGCTAATACTTACTTCGAAATCAGTTTACAGATCCATACAATTGGAAAATCACTGCTTTGTAGTTTTGGATTTTAAAGCAACACTGTCCAATAGAACTTTGTGCAATGATGGAAATGATCTATGTCTGCACTGTCCAATAAAGCAGTCGCTAGCCCCATGTGGCTACTGAGCACCTGAAATGTGTCTAGTGCCACTGAGGAACTGTCTTTTTTATGTTATTCAGTTTTAATTGACTTAAAGAGCTGCAAGTATCTAGTAGCTATTGTATTAGATAATATAGCTTTAGAGCAAAAATAAAACTGAGAAATAATACTCTTGCCATTTCTTTGACCAATAATCCTCACTGATTTAAAACATAAAATTTTAATTTGCAAGGGAAAAGATTATACAAACATATCCGCAGTATTAATTTTATCTTATAATTTTTTTTAGATAGGAAGAACTATACCATTACAAGAAGTCTATCAAATAAATTCAGCAAGAGTGAGGAATGTGTATCCAATTTCCTTTTATATCCACAAACTCCCAGAATACTGTGGAGTTCAGTAAATTTTATTTAACAAAAAGAATGAATATTCTCTTGTTTCTTAGTTGCCACTCAAGTCATCACGTATGAATAGAATATTTTGAACATTTGCTATGTACCAAGTTCTAGTCCAAGAACTGTAGAAAGATCAAAGATTAAATCACCACCATTAACTTACTAAGTGAGTACTTTTATTTGTGTTAAATCCCAAAGCCAGTGTTTCTCCAAGTATTATCCCTGGTCCACCTCTACCAGAATTCCTACAGAGATTCATGGGCCCTAAAGAACTATTAAACTCCTAGGTAATTCACATGCCTATTAAAGTTTGAAGACCATTGTACTATACCACACTGCCCCTCCAAGGTGATACAGGAGAAAGCTACATAAACAATCTATCATAAAAACATTGTTATGAGAACAAAAACAAACAAAAATCTATCCTTGAAAAAAATAAAAAATCTATCTTTGAAAAGCTACATGGAGAGGCCGAGGCGGACGGATTGTTTGAGCTCAGGAGTTCGAAACCAGCCTGAGCA
>CAUYSK010011565.1:0-20986 GCA_963575035.1 Avahi laniger | reverse complement strand
GGGCTTTCTCAAAACATCTCCCAAGTTTGTAAAAACCACTGTGTCTAATTGACCATGTTAAAATGGCCAAATCAAAATCTCCCCTCTTAACTCATTACCTCATGTCTCAAAGCAAAGATTTGTTTCTCCCTCTATTTAAAGATAATATGATCAGGTACCATTTATTTATTTTTGTTGTTGCTGTGATTGCTTTTGGGGTCATCTTCATAAGTTCTTTGTCTAGGCTGACATCTTCAAGAGTTTTTCCAAAATTTTCTTCTAGAATTCTTATGGTTTCATGCCCTAGGTTTAAGTCTGTTATCTACCGTTGAGTTGATTTTTTGTGAGTGGTGAGAGGTACTGATCCTGTTTCAGTCTTCTACAAGTGGCTATCCAATTTTTCCAGCACCATTTATTGAATAGGGATTCTTTCCCCCAGTGTATGTTTTTATCTACTTTGTCAAAGATCAGATGGCTGTATGAGGATGATTTTATATCTGGGTTCTCAGTTCTGTTCCATTGGTCTGTGTCTCTGTTCTTGTGCCAGTACCATGCTGTTTTGGTTACTGTAGTCTTATAGTATGGCTTGAAGTCTTGTAAATTAATGCCTCCCAATTCATTCTTTTTGCTTAAGGTTGCTTTGGTTCCATTTGAAACATAGATTTATTTTTCTAGATCTGCAAAAAATGATGTTATTTTAATAGGGGTTGCACTGAATCTGTAGATCACTTTGGGTAATATGGACATGCTATACATCCAATAAAGGGCTGATAACTAAAATCTATATAGAACTCAGGAAAATCAGCTAGAAAAAAATCAAACGACCTCTTTAATAAGTGGGCAAAGGCCACAAACAGAAACTTTTCAAAAGAAGATAGGCTAATGGCCAAGAAACATATGGAAAAATGCTCAACATCTCTAATCATCAGGTAAATGCAAATCAAAACCACAATGAGATACCATTTCACTCCAGTGAGAATGGTTTTTATCAAAAAATCCCAAAACAACAAATGTTGACGTAGATGCAGAGAAACAGCAACACTAATACACTCCTGGTGGGACTACAAACTAGTACAACCTCTGTGGAAAGCAGTATGGAAATACCTTAAAGAACTAAAAGTAGAGCTGGATTGTTGGAACATTTGATCCAGCAATCCCACTACTAAGTATCTACCCAAAGGAAAAGAAGGACATTCTGTAAAAGAGACATCTGCACTCAATGTTCATAGTGGCACAATTCACAATTACAAAAACATGGAAACAACCCAAGTGCCCATCAATACATGAATGGATTAATAAAATGTGGTATATGTATACCATGGAGTACTTCTCAGTCATAAAAAAATGGTGAACTAACACCTCTCGTATTATCTTGGATAGAATCAGAGCCCATTTTTCTAAGTGAAGTATCGCAAGAATGGAAAAACAAACTCCACATGCACTCACCCTTAAATTGGCATTAATTGATCAACACTTATGTGCACACATGAAAGTAACATTCATCGAGTGTTGGGCAGGTGGAAAGGGAAGGGAGGAGATGGGTAAACTCATACCTAATGTGTGTGGTGCATACTGTTTGGGGGATGGGCACGCTTGTAGCTCTGATTTGGGCAGTGCAAAGGCAATTTATGTAACCAAAGCGTTTGTACCCCGGTAATACTCTGAAATAAAACAAACAGAAAAGGTAATATGCTCTGGACACCATTCTTTGCTCCCCCCAGCATTCCTCTCCCCATCCTCTCATTTCCTCTAAGTCTTTTTTCCACCCATATCCTCCTTTCTTCTTCCTTCAATCCTTCCTTCAATCCTTCCTTCTTCCATTCTGGGGTACCTTCCTCTCATTTCCAAAACACACACTTAGGTCTCCAAATGGTCTCCCTCTGAAGAGGAAGTTGTGTTTTCCTGTGCCTCCTGCTTAGTAAGGTCAACACTTAAGGGGTGTTGCAGAGTAGGAGAGAGATTGCAAGAGAGTGAGGGAGCTCAGGCAGCTGTGTTTCCTGTGTCTTACTGAGTTCTCAGAACACTAATTTAGCACAAATTGCATCTTGATGAGGACAGTGATGGCACAGACCATGTAAGACATGGGACAAGGACCACATATGTGAGAAGAGTTTAAAAGAAGACACCAGGGAAAACCTAAGACATTGATAAGCTCCAGGCTGCAAAAATATTACCAGAATCTGATGGAAAAAAAATTGTGTTATAAGAAATATGAAGCCTGTATAACTAGATACTTTCCAGGTGGATACCAGCACAAGTATAGGTACAGAGTAATAGTTATGTAGCAAGTTGGCAAAATGGTGCCAGATTCCTCTCATAATGGAGAGATTTTCCTACATTTTTAGATGAACTCTCAAAGCAAGAAATATGTGATATTACTAAAAGGTCACCTTCCTGCTGCTCTCCAACAAATGAATTTAAATTGATAACTTTATAAATAAAATTACATTTTCTCAATAAATGACAGTTACCAAGAGGCTGTCTTTTATGATTGATTTCCCATTGGCTATTTGTCCTTAGTTCTTTAGCTTTTAGTTTGTCTTCTTCCAATTCCTTTGTCAAGTGTCTAATGATCCATAAACATGCACTGAAGAAAAAAGGGGAACTGCTTTAGTATCGTCAAGAATTATTTTCTAATTCAGATTTTTATGAACTCTCTTCCTTCTTTTATTCCTATTATAGTCTAACCTTTTTTTTAGTGTAATAGATTTTCTTAAGGAGAGGTAAATACAACAAAGATACCTGAAAAAAAATTTTTCCTACACCATGTTTCTAAATCCCATCAAAAGTGTTTTCTCTCTATTTCCAAAGCCTCAGGATAAAGGAAAGCCTAATTCTGCCTTAGCCTTGGCATTCACTCTGAACAAGCAGTCTGACCTAGTTCTCTCATTTAGTGTCACAAAGTCCTGTAAGCCTCTGCAAGGAAAAAAAAAAAAACAAAGATAAGACCAAAACCCATTTATTGATCATCCAACATCAGACATGTGTAAACATCCATATCTTAAAATGAACATCTTATGGAGTATAAATTTTAATATAATCACGGACTCAGATTTGCAATAATTTAACTTACTTTTCTTATAATTAGAGTTTGCTAGCTTCCAAGCTCCCATTTTCACTGATGGCAGAAAACCAAATCTTGCAATTCAAAGCAAATTCAATCATTTCTGCTTTAAAACTCAAAAATATTCCATTAATTTAAGGTTCTCAAACTCCTTAATAGTTTTACCTTCTCTTTACTAGGGATTTAACTAAAGTATGGGAGGGAACACAGGGTTTTGTATCATCCTGGCATCACGCGAGAGGTGCCTGGGGCATGGCAAACTCTGTTTGTGCGGGCCTCTGCCCAGGAGGCCCTGGTTTTCAGCAGCTGTTCCCACTATACCTGCCACCCATTGTCTGCAGTTCTCCTGACAAAGACCCACGGGTTTCTCTGTGCCAAGCTCACCCCGTGAATGTGTTTTCTTTCTCTCTCTCAACCTACCCCTTCATTCACGCCACCTGGGACCATGAAATGTCATTGAAGCGCAAGGTGAAGCAGATAGTGGTGCTTTCTGATGGGCCGACTGGTCACCATTTCTACCTAATACAGCAATCCCGCCACCACCACCACATTGAGAATGGCCTGCTATGAGTCTCTCTCTTCTCAGAGTTTCAGGCAGGAAATGAGACCTCAGTCCTCTACTGACAATTCCCAAGCCTGCCAGAGCCTTCTAAGGGACCCATGTCCATTACTCAAGTTCTGACTCTCCTTTTTCTATCCTCTCTCCACCCTTCAGTTGGTCAACTTTGTCTCCTGGTTCATCAAGGGACAAAAGACTAGATTTTGCCCAAGTATGCATTATCTTGAATCTATTGTTTTTAGCATACACTCTATACTTTGTTTCCTCAAGGCTTTGGCTCTTGATATGCAAAGCCAAGTTTGGAAGATTCAAACCGATTTCCTTTCTTCATCCTTTTCAGTTTAAAAGACTTTTTCACTACTAAGAATTTTAAAAACATCAACTCAACAATTTGATTGACTGACTTAATCTTGGCTACCATCTTCCCCCAACCTCCGAAGCAGTGGATATAGAAAACTATCACTAGCAGCTGTGGAAATGGAGGATAGAAACCTAACCTATGTTTCTATTATTTTCAATAATTTATACTGAAACTTGTGATTAATTCCATCACCAAAGATTTTGGGGGCATGCACTCTTCTGCGTCTGGGGAGTTCCCCACCTTCCCTGCATGAAGTTTGCACTCTCGTTGGGTGAAATAGATAATAAACAATTAAAGGAATAAATTAAGAAAATAATTTCTAATTATTGTAAGTACTATGAAGTAAACAAACAGGGTAATATGATAGTGATTTTAGAAAAGAAGAGAAGTCAAGGAAGTTCCCTATTTCAGCTGAGACCCAAAGGATGAGGGAGGCAGACATGTAAACAGCCAAGAAAAGGTCTTTCTAGGAAGAGAAAGCAGCAAGTGCAAAGGCCCAGTGGTGGGAAACAGCTCAGTGTGTTCAACAAACAGAGAGGAGGCCAGTGAAACTAGAACATGGTGGACACAAGGGAAAAATTAGAAAAAGAGGTAAAACCAAACATGTGGATTCCAATAGGCCATCGTAAACAACTTGAATTCTTTATAAATAAAATGGAACATCCCTAGTGAGTCTCGATCAGAGAAATTATGTTTTATGCTTTTTAAAAGATTGCTCTGTTTGTAAAATGGCTAATCAGGGAAATAAAAGTAAAATATACTGGCTTTCACCGAAGTACATTTTGAAAATTTAAAGAAGTAAATGGATTCAAAGTCTATTCAAGAAATATCCTCAGGGAGAATTTCTCAGCTCTCTGTCAGAGAGGGTTGGAATGTCAAATATTCAAATTATATAATTGTGTCTTTATTATGCCATCATTAATACCAGTGTTGCATCACCAAGAACTAACTCACAAGTGCTCTCAATACCACACTCGGTTGATCATTAAAGGCTCTTGTTGCCTAAAGGAAAATCAGAATCCTTTGAATGCTAAGATAAAGCCAAGCACCTCACTGGCAGGCCCTTTATCTCTAACCTCTTCTGACCCAAAGAATGCTTAATAGTTCTATATCCATGCTTTATGAGGATATTTGGAGCATAAGAATGCTTACGTTCTCAGTATTGTCCACAAATACTTTGATGGTTACTAGTTATGTTCCATCTTAACTATAAAAGTTGGTTGTTTTTTTTTTTTTGTAAAATCCATATTCATTTCCCCCTTAACTTCTGGTCACCAGATAAACCATCCTGTTAGAGTTTCAGACTAATATATGCTTGACTAAGTTCTGCTCATAGTAGGTCATTCTACATCTAAAATAGCAACTACATCGAGAAGATAGAGCAACCAAAGCTCCTTCAAAGATCAAAATAAATAGTGTATCATATCAGTGAGTTATGAGTTTCTGAAATATGCAAGGGTTAGGGATGTTACTAGGGCAGTTAGGGATCTCTTGTTGATAATTAGAACAGAGTTCTCATATCCTTCATCCTCATCAGGATTCTAGGCACCAGAGAGCACACACAAAAACTGGCAGTCACATGGAAATCAAAGCACTGCCTATATTAATTGACCAGGAAATTGCTTGAGAATCTCATAGAATAGAATTGGCCTGGCCTGGAAAATGCAGCTTGGACATGAGAACTAATTCAAGGTCTTCTACTTTCTAAACTTCTGAATCTATACCTGGGAGACGCTTCTGGAGAGAACTTGGCTGCAAATCAAACGCAATCTACCTCTACATGCACAAACCTAGTTGATAGCCAAATAAAGAAAAAGGAAAAGGATTGAGATATGGATCCATATTATTTTTTTTCAGTATCTTTTCCATAACCCCTTGGTAAAAATGGCATCCAATGAGTAACCCAAAATTCTGCACAATCTCGTTAACTACTCTTCTTACCTTCATGAAGTATAAGTGAGTAATGAAATGGGGAAATGTTCAGTCCAATACAATCCTCTCGTAAGAAGGAGAGTAAAAGTCTCCCTCTCCAAGAGTGTAGTCAACAACAAGAAAAAAACAGTAGGTTTAGTAGGTTTTAGAAGAATCTTGTATGGTAGTAACCTGAATAAGAAATTTTCTTTACTTTAGATCTTGTATGTAAGCCCAACTTCATTAGAATTTGGCTCAGGATACAGAGGAGAGATCTGTGAGAAGGCTAGTGTTTGACATTCCCTCGCCCTTCTTCTCCAACAAAGCTGAGGATCTCTCCCTGGCCCACCGCTCTTCTCTCTCTCCTTAAATATCTCACACTCTTGAATTACCATTTTTAAGCTGACAATTTCCAAATCTGTATCTCCCACCCTAACCAGTCTGTGAACTTCAGATTCATTTATCCACCTACCTGCAAGATATGGTCACTGGAAGTCCCAGCAACATCTGAAAATCAATATAAGCCAAATTGAATCTTACAGAACTTTTATTAACTTACCTACCTATTCCCACCTCAAAATGTTCCTCCTGCTGTATTTCCAATTACAGTTAATGGAATTTCTACTATCTACTTAGTCACCAACTCAAAAATCTCAGAATTATTCTGGACACCCTACCTTACATATTTTACCAGTTGTGAAGTTCTGTTGATTTAATATTTTACATGTTCTTGAATCTGAACTCCTAACACCTACACTGATTTGGGTCCTCCTCAATTCTTACTTAAACTACAAAAGCAATCTTCCAGCAGGTATCCCTACCCCTAATTTTGGTCTCTTACATCTATCCTGCATAATGTCATATATCTAAAATGCTTTAACCCTTCAGCAACTCCCCATTGCCCACAGGGTCAAATACAAGTTCTTTAGCATGGCATATAAGCCCTCCAGTATCGGTTACCTATCAACTTCTTAAACCTTATATTTCTATCTCACTTTTTTTGTTTGTTTGAGACAGAGTCTCATTCTTTTGCCTGGACTAGAGTGAGTGCCGTGGCGTCATCCTAGCTCACAGAAACCTCAAACTCCTGGGCTCAAGTGATCCTTCTGCCTCAGCCTCCTGAGTAGCTGGGACTACAGGCATGCGCCACCATGCCCGGCTGATTTTTTCCATATATTTTTAGTTGTCCGATTAATTTCTTTCTAATTTTAGTAGAGGTGGGATCTCACTCTTGCTCAGGCTGGTCTCGAACTCCTGAGCTCAAACGATCTGCCCGCCTTGGCCTCCCAGAGTGCTAGGATTACAGGCGTAAGCCACCGCGCCCGGCCTCTATCTCACTTTTTAAAGTTCTAGTCATCAAACTACTGTTGCCTCTGTTCATGATCATTCAAATCTCTGTGACTTTATAAATGTTGTTCCCCTCCCAACTCTCACCCACATGAGGTTCTGCCTGTCCCTGAAAATTCACGTAAAGGAGTCAGGACAGGTGTATTCACTTTATTCAGGTAAGCATATCTCAAAGAAAAGAAGAAAGAGCGAGGCACTGAGGCACTTGACTATGTTCTTTCTCAAAGAGTAGCCAGCCCTCCTCACCCAGAAGGAGTGAGAGGAAGGGCTGGGGCCAGAGGCCATGAGTGTCACTCTAGAGGGACTCCCGTCACATGAAAGCATGAAGCCAAGGGAAGTGAGGTTTAACCCCAGGTATCTCTCTCCCAAGTTACATGGCAAACTCCTTGAAAGCAAGAACTATGTCTTCTTCCTCTTGGCATCTACAAAGATGGCCTCTGAATGTTTATTGAATTTAAATGTTCCCTCAGACCTAATCTTTAAAATCAATTTTGGGTGACAGTAACTGAAGGCAACACAGGAAGAAATCAAAGTAAAGGCAAAAAATAGAATAGTATCTAGACTAATTAGCAATAACTTTTTTAATGTCTGCAAATGTAATCAGATCAGAAGGAAATGGGAAAATATAATCAGAAATGAAAATTATTACATTGATATTATATAATTATGGGTGATATTTTACAGAAATGTTATTTTAACATAATCTTTTGGGGAAAAAATATTTTAATACCTAAGGCAGTGTAATAGACATTTATTGTTTTATCTACTCAGAAAAGTACCCTCCCTCCTCTGTGAACTGTTCCTTCTCCTCTCCAACCACTGATTCTGCTTGGAGCTTCTAGATACAGTACTTCATTTCTTGGGCACAGGGATAGGCACTTGACCACAGCCAGACCAAAGAGTCCTGGCTAATATGCACAGGTGGCAGAAAGAGAACTCCCACTGGAATCACCTGTTGTAGCAAGATCTGGTGTGCCTTGTAAATGCGAGGAGATCTACATACACTTTCTGATTAGAATTAAGTGTGGGCAAAGACAAACCTTTCTCCAGAAAAAACAATGAAATCAAAGCATCTGGAAGAAGTAACCCCTACATCATTTTTCTCTTCTTCCTCATTATCATTTTCCTGCCAGTGCTTATGAGAACTACTGCTCAGTCCCTGCACAGGATTTGTGATGTCCCCTGGTTAAACAGCCTACTGGGAACCAAACTCCATTGCCTTTCTTCCAATTATTTCTGGGAGTCCCAGCAGGCGTCCCTCACTGTTCAGGAAAAACACTACCCAGCCAACAAATGGCCTCTCTCACTTTCCCCCTCTCCTCCTGGGGCCACCCTCTGATTCAGTCCCTAGCCAATTAGAGAGGTCATTGATCCTAATGGCCCTTCTGACTGGTGTGTGAAGGAAGGGTTGTCCTGGCTTAGAGGAACGACTCTATCAAAGGTCCCTGAGGAATTTGGGTAAGGTGGCCATGGCCACACACCTTCTTGGGTTGAGGAGAGTCCAGCCCTGTGCTTGCCCGACAGCTGGAGAGCCCAGCGTCTCCAGGTCATAGCTAGATGATGCCTGTTTATGCACAATTAGAAATGTGGCAAATAATTTGGTTGAATGAAGTGCTTATACCCTTCTAGGTAACGAAACGGAAAGCATATTAATGTTGATTGCCGCAATTTATTGTTTTTTTTTTCATTTGTTACTCAAAAAATAGGGTAGAAAGAAATTGAAAGTCATACTTTCTGAATTGTACTATTTAGTAAAATTGGCCATTATCATCTTGGTCATGGTGCTTCTTTTGCGAAGTATACAAAAGCCTGCGTGGGGTTCCGTGGCAAAGTAAAAGAGAATGCTGCTTCTCTATTTGCACAATCCTTAGTGATGCTTTGTAGATGCCAAGAGGAAGAAGACATAGTTCTTGCTTTCAAGGAGTTTGCCATGTAACTTGGGAGAGAGATACCTGGGGTTAAACCTCACTTCCCTTGGCTTCGTGCTTTCATGTGACGGGAGTCCCTCTAGAGTGACACTCATGGCCTCTGGCCCCTTAGTGAACATCACTTTTGATTTTTCCTCACAGCCTCAGTTTTCCTGGACCCCAACATTAACGTACATGGAAATGGGCTTGGTGCAAAGGAAAGGTCTTAGGCACCAGGAGGAGCTCATAACTACCCACCCTCAACAAAGGAATGCTCTGTTGCTGCATCTCAGGTGGACCATTCTCAGCCTTTCATACGCATGTCACTAGATACGTCTACTCCCTGTAGTGCGCACAGTTGCATTCCCTAAAAAGTCTACAGATTACCTCCTTAGTATAAAGCACCAAAACCCATCAGGTTTTCTACCAAGATGTTTGTGTCCAGGTGCTCAAATACACTATACACAGCACTTCTAAATCAGTTCTATCCAATAGAGCTGTCTGCAATGACAGAAATATCTAATATCTGCACTGTCCAATATGGTGGCCACTAGCCACATGGGGCAATTTCACACTAGCTATGTGGCTAGTGACACTTAAGTATTGAATTTTTTATTTACTTAGATTCTAATTAATTTTACTTTTAATAGCCATATGCAGTGAATAACTACCATTGGACTGGACACTTTTACGGAAAAAAAATTTCTTTAAAATGACAAAGGATTCCAAAATAGGTAACTAAAAATAGATGAAAAATATTAAATTAATGCTGCTCAAGCTTTTCTTTCAAAATTCCCAATAAATAAACAGAAACAAAATGAACTTATAACCCTGGGGCATCTGGGAATAGGACATTTCTTGAAAATACAGGATAAGATTTTTCTAGTGTACACATTGTTCTTAATCAAATTAATACTATATTTGTTTTAATTTTTAAATGATGTTTAAAGTTACTTTTCAAGTAAAAGTAATACTTGAGGAAGATGCTCCCGTAGCCCTAGCATAGCACCTCATACCTTCTAGGTACACATATTCCATCTTGCAAAGCACGGGATTAAACAATAGGCCAAAGATAATAGCAGGACGAAGCACAGGGAAATGCGGTTTTTCTGGCCACAACTAGCACTCCTGTTTTCTTAGCCCTGACCCCCAAAACCCACTACCTTCCCTTTGTTGATGAGAGAGTAGAGGTACGTTGGGTGTTAAATTCTATTCAAATTTAGGAAAACCCTCAAGATGCCTGCTATAATGAGCTTTGTGTCCTTATTATTAATAAAAGAGCCTAAAAGATAAGCACACATGTAAAAACCCAAAGAGAGCCATCTCCAGACATCAGCATGAAGTAGCTCTTGTGTTCTATGGGACAAGGGAATCCTAACTGGGCACTGTCCTTCCTGTTTTTTCAGTGGCCCTTTTTATCAAGGTACCCAGGGCACCATGTTACGGGGCATCTCTGGTTAACCTGAAGGAACTTGGCTCACAATTTTTATTCACAATAAGGTATCACTGCAAATCAGCTCCTCTCTATAACATGTACAAGGAGTTTTAAAAGGGAGTTTTCGGCTGGAACAGGTAATTATATATATATGATTATGTCACCAAACAGGAAGTTCAGAGTACTCTGGGAGAATATAAAAAAGGACCCACCCCTGCCTGAATGGTTCAAGACAGCCCTTCTATGATTGTCACATGGAAGCTAAAGTTTGAAGGTTAGGTAGGGTATGGTGAGACAAAGATGGGAAAGAAAACCATTCCAGGGCAGAGTAATGATGATAGCAAGTGGGAAGAACAAAAATGAACTCTGTGTGTGTGTGGTGCATGAGAGTTTTCAAAAGAAATTTTGTATGGTAAGATTGTTAAGAGAAAGGCAGATTGGTGTAACAGAAGTCCATACGTGTAGGCGAGAGAATATTTGATTTGGAAAATGTTTTGGTGTACAGCTACTCAGTCTATTCAGACTGGTTCTGTACTCAATTCAATATGTTTGAGGGATTATGCGGGTCTGTGCTCTGGAAAAGGTTCCCATTCATTCATTGGAATCATGATCTCCTTGGCAGATAGCAGCTCTCTTCTCTGCCTCTTTCATGTAAGCAGTAATTCATCTCCAGAATGCCTTTTCCATATGTATCTGTACTTGTTCATTTCTATGCTTTAAAAGTCTGGAACAACCTCAAATTGAATTGCCTTTTGAAAGCACGAAGGATTTTCATTCAGAGGTAGATAAGGCAGGGTCAGGACGCATGTCCTCCTGGATCAGATTTTTCCAACAGGATTAAATAGGAGTCATCTCTTGGGTTTTGATGGCATACTAATATGCCCCCCAAAACATGATCACTGCATTCTATTGCCAGCAAATTAATGCAATAAGCCCCTACCTATGTTTCCTTTGGACACCTATGAATGATTTCTAATTGTATGAAAGGGATTCTTTTCTCCCCAGGACTGGTGTGAATACAACACTCTGGAAAAAATTCTCTCTAGGCCTTCAGAGATGTGAGATGCAAGAGCCCTGCCCTCCATGATGAGATAGGAAGCTTACTCTTTCCACATGCAGGAGTCAGTACTCTCCACGGCATAGAGAGATGGGGTGACTTGGCCAAGGTTGTAAAAGTAATCCGTGACAGAGCTAGACAAAGAACCCTGGTTTTAAGTGTCCATCAATACATGAGTGGATTAATAAAATGTGGTATATGTATAACATGTAGTACTATTCAGCTTTAAGAGACAATGATGATATAGCACCTCTTGTATACTCCTGGATAGAGCTGGAACGCATTCTACTAAATGAAGTACTCACCATCAAATTTGTATTAATTGATCAACATATAAATGTACATGTAAGAATAACATCTATTGGATGTCGGGCAGGGGGGCGGGGGGAGGGGGAGGAGGGGACAGGTATTTGCATACACAAAGAGTGCAATGCGCACCATCTGAGAGATGGACACGCTTGAAACTTGGACTTGGGGGGAAGGGGGGGGCAAGGGCAACATACGTAACCTAAACATCTGTACCCCCATAATATGCTGAAATAAAAAAAAATTTAAGAGTGTATGTCCTTGAATCAAAAGCTATAGCAATCTTTCTTTCTTATTTACATATTCCAGCACTTTCCAAATTATCTACGATTCATATCTGTATTTTCTGTTTTTGTTACAATGTGTATCTATTGATATAATCAGAAAAATAAGTTAAAAACATAAATAATATATAGATTTCCCCTTTTCAGCTTCTAGTTGATATGGATTTTTATGCTTTTCTTCAAAAACAACTAAAAAGCTGAGGAAAAAATGTACCAATATTAGATCCTGTGAGATTCTCTCTCATTTAATCCTGGCTCCTTTGTACCAAGTAAATGTCAGCTAACTTCACTTTGCCAGATGTGAGGCATTTATCCATGAATGTTTGCTCATTTGACAATATTAGTTCTGGCTTAAGTCAAATGTTACTTATAGAGGAAGGGGAAAACATTGATATTTAAAGCTTCCTCACCTATATATACCATAATTACACACACATACAATTTTCTATTAAAGGTGTATATGTTTATATTATGTCTAGTACTTTCCTCTCCAAATAGAATTTTGAGGGTCTTTGTTGCAAATTATTCCATACTAATCATCAATTAGTACAGTGGTAGGGTGACTGTCTAGTTTTCTAGAACAGAGATGAAAGATCACTACTAATAGATTATGCTACTAAGTTTTCCTCTCACATCTCTGTCCCAATCCCTCTCTGCCCTGCCCAGCAAAGTTTTAAAAAGTGCCCTGTTTGCTTGGGTTCTTTATATTAATAGATTCTGATTATTAGCCCTTTATCAGATGTATAGTTTGCAAATATTCTCTCCCACTCTGTAGGTTATCTATTTCCTCTCCTGATTGTTTCCTTAGCTGTACAAAAGCTTTTTAGTTCAATCAAATCCCATTTATTTATTTTTGTTGTAACCATTGGAGTCTTATTTGAAAATTCTTTGAGTAGGAAAATCAGCAAAAAATAAATAAATAAATAAATAACCCCATTTAAAAGTGGACCAAAGACATGAACAGAAGCTTTTCAAAAGAAGATAGACAAATGACCAATAAACATATGAAAAAGTGTTCAATGTCACTAATCATCAGGGAAATTCAAATTAAAGCCACAATGACATATTACCTTACCCCAGTCAGAATGGCTTTCATTAAAAAATCCAAAAGCAATATATGCTGGTGTGGATGCATAGAGAAAGGAACACTTACAGCACTGTTGGTGAGATTACAAATTAGTACAACTTCTATGGAAAACAGCATGGAGATTCCTCAAAGAACTAAAAATAGACCTACCATTTGATCCAGAAATCCCACTACTGGGTATCTACTCAAAGGAAAAGAAGTCTTTTTATCAGAAAGACACCTGCAACTTGAATGTTTATTGTAGCACAATTCACAATTGCAAAGATGTGGAATCAACCAAAGTGCCCATCAGTTCATTAGTGAATTAACAAAATGCAGTATATGTATACCGTGGAGTACTACTCAGCCATAAAAAGTGGTGAATTAATGCCTTTTGCAACAATTTGGACAAAACTGGAGACCGTTATCCTAAGTGAAGTATCTTAAGATTGGAAAAACAAACACCGCGTGTACTCATTATTATTAATAAATTGGAACTAATTTATTATCATATATGCAGAGAAGGAAATGAAACTCAGTGGAAATCCAGCAGGGCGGGGAGAGGAGGAGAGGGGCAAAAACCTGCCTCAGGGGTACAATGAACACTATTTGAGTGATGTGCACACCTATATCTGCGACTCAAACATTACAAAATCAACCCATGTAACCAAAAACATTTGTACCCCGTTAATATTTGGAAATTAAAAAAAAGGTGGCCCATTGACAAATGAAGTTTCCAGCATTATTTTAACCGGTACACTTAATAATTGATGTTGGCTGCGTACAGTGGCTCAGGCTTATAATCCTAGCACTTTGGGAGGCCAAGGTGGTAGGATCACTTGAGGCCAGGAGTTTGAGAAGAGCCTGAGCAATATATCATGATCCTGTCTCTACAAAAAATAAAAAATTTAGTCAGGCATTGTAATGCACACCTGTGTTTCCAGCTACTGGGAGGCTAAGGCTAGAGGATCACTTGAGCCCAGACGTTTGAAGTTGCAGTGAGCTATCATGATGCTACTACACTCCAGCCCTGGCAACAGAGCCAGTCATTGTCTCAAAAAAATAAAATAATAATAATAATTGATATTGTTCAACTGTTTCCAGGTGCTTTAGCTGTACCTGTGCTGAGCCCTGTCTTTTAGCACATAGCCTAAATACATATACGGTGGGACAGGCGTTATCATTAGTCGTAGAGATATCATCCTCAATAGAAGAGAATCTAAGCTGTCAAGGCACTCTCATTTAGCTTTTCCTAAAATAATACACTGGTGAATCTAGAGAAACAGCTTTTTATTCAAGTCTACATATTCAGTAAGTAAGCCTTGCATTGCACATGGCCCATGGAGAAAATTTATTTCTCTCTTCTTTCTTGAAGATTTTTAAAGAAAATTTAAGATGGCTACTCCAAATTGATTTTTATGAAAAGAAAGAAAATCTACATTCATACTGCGCCCACTCTTTTCTAAGCCTTAACATAAATTTCTAAAATTATATTTTAAGATACATAACATAAATCATATTTTCATTTGAGAAAGATGTATGCCTGGATAGTCCCAAAATTTCCTATCACCATAAGGAGAATTTGGGTATCTATCATGTTAACTTATGCTCCTACATACAGGTTCCAGGTACTAGGAAGACTATAGATTAAATGAAAAATGAAACACAGGCTTTATACAGGCCATAGTATTTTGTTCACTGATTGAAAAGGCAATCAAATTTGCACTTGGAGGTTGAACAGTCCTGGGTGTGAATCTCTCCTCTGTGAACTAGTGTGGTGCAACTACCGATAAGTTACTTTATTTTAATTAAACCAGAACAATAACAATAAACTCACAAGATTTTGAGAAGTATTAAATGAGATATTACATATAAAGAGACTTCCATATAAAAATGAAAGCACTTAATAAATGGTAGTTTCCCTCTTTGTTTCTATAAATAATATGATCCACTAAGAGGAGTTTTATCTAGGGCTTAAGAGGATGGACACTAGAGCCCTTTCTGGGCTCAAACACTAGCCCCTCCACTGTGAAACTAGTGTCTTAATTTACAAATCCCTTAGCTCTTAGAGGAACTGAAGGGATTAAATGAGTTATGATATATAAAGAACAGTAAAGTATAGCTAGTCATCAGGTATTATTATTATTACTATTATTATTATTATTATTATATTTAATGAGCAGAGGAAGTCCTATCTACTCAGTGGTAACTTCTAGGTAGCTGCTGTGTCTGTGAATCTGGTAAGACATGTGAAAGGAAATAATTTTTCCAAGCCTTAAGCCTAAAATAGGTTAAGAAATCAACCACCATTTATATTATCGATTTGATTTAATATGATCAATCCTTTTTATTCAACTTTAATATTTACTCTGATTTGGGGAGCTCATTAGAGAACCAACCCATCTTGTAATTTATAGACTTGTAATTTTTCTAAGAGAAAAACAACAGCATCTCCCCAAATCAGCAAAAACAGTCAATACTTCTTTCAGTCATCAGCACGATACATTTTCCCCATTCCGGTGTTTTTGCAGATGTTCAAGACATTTCAATTTACTTTGCTTCAGTTCATTATTAGCTCAGTTATCTCACACCCTTTTCTTCCTGTCTCTTCTCTCCACTTCTTTTACTCATAAGTACACAATTTTATACAATTTCTCAAGAATTTCTTGAGCATCATTTCTTCCCTGAATTATATTTTAGCCTGTCCACAAAGCCTTAAGCCTTCTTCATGGAGAACTTAAGCTAAACAATTTTGCCAGATACCTTCTTTTTTATTTGACAAGTGCTTAAGAAAATATCTTGATGTTATTATCATTTTAGCCAACAATGGAAAAATATCTTTGTGACATTCTTTTCTAGTCTCATTTTGAAAATTAAATTTGTAAAAAACACTATATAAATGTAATTTATGTGTTATATTTATATTTACATGTACATATTAAATTAGCAACCTTTAGAAACATTATTCTCTTCTACCCTTTAAAAGCTAGTTAAGTATATTTTCTAAGTAACAATACACATTATCAAAATGAATATGAGTGATAGGATTTGCAATGTCTTAAACATGAAAATTAGTTTTGGACATTTATATGTGTGTGCGTGTGCTCACATATACACATACATTTATATTATGCATTTCTTACTGCAACTTAATACTCATTCATGTCAAACTCTGAATCCTACAAGGTAAGAGGGATGATATTTCTGATTGCAGTCTTGGCAATAGACAGAACACATTACTGTGAGGGCTTCAGGAAAGCTTTTTACTCAACTGTCTTCCCATAGGAGTTTACATTTTCTGTTTTATCTCTGGGATTGAGTTTAGTGACAAGCACACATTGAAAGTCTGTGAGAAATGCCAGGGGAGCTGCTTAGCAGCATTCATATGCAGAGATGGCATTTGAGTCCCCAGCAACCTGCCTGCTTTTTTTGCATTAGAAATCCTAATCAGGTGAACTTATAGGGTAGTCGGAAAAGAGCCTACCTACCTGCATATTTGTTTTTGCCAGTAAAAGATGCATCGTATTTTTGAATAAAATGTAAAGGTTAGACACCTGAATAATTTTCATTTAATTGGCAGGCCTAAAGTAGTGGAATGGCTAGTTCTTTGAGATAAATATGTAAATTTTATATATTTTTTATAATTATTATACTACGTGGACCCATTTTACAAATTACATTTTGATATAGTCCTTTGCTCAGTGATGCTGGTCACTTTTCTCTACACAAATAGCCATCATGTTTCAAATTATACTATTATAATATTTATTTGACATTCTATGGGAGAAAAATTAAGTAGTTGACAATGATCTGTTATCAATGGCCAAGCATTATAATCCGCTGTGCTTGAAATGGGTACACATTTGTTTATAAATTGTATGTGATATAATTGAAATGTTCCCACCATTAAATATGTCTAGAATTCTAAGTGTAGCTGAGCTGTATAATATTGAGAGCAGCACAGATATTTTGTCTTTCATAATGGTAACTACAATGTAATACATTCAGTACCGTGAAATTAAGAAAGGTAGGAGAAAAGAATACAAAAGCAAATGACTGAATTGGAAAAGTGATAAAAATGTAATCACTGCAGCCGTGAGATAAGGTGCATTGTGATATTGGCACTCTGAGTGATGTTAACTCTCAATTGTTAAAATTTAAAATCATTCCATTTTGCATAATATTTTTAAATTCACATAAAACAATTAATTTAAATTTGAAATATCTGCCTTACAAAGAATTAACCTCAGTCTCCAGACAAGATGTTTGAGGTTAAATATAATAGAAACATAAATCTTCTGTAAGTCTTATTAAAGGAGAGATATCTGCAGTATCTGAGTTAGATTTCTTTCAACCAAAAACTCTCGTTCTGGAATGCTAGCATTCTGACACAGTGACAAATTGCTGGAACAAATGCTAAATAGTTAAATGGACAGGTGATGGATGGCCTCATAAGCCTTGCAGGGCAGCCTGTGTAAGATACTAATTGGTTCTGTGGAACTGGTTTTAGTCAATAAATTCATTTGGGAGTTTTTGTGTGTTAGACATCTTTAAAGAATGCAGTGCTGCAGGTGACAAACACTTGCAACATATTAGGCCACCAACAACTTTATTATACTCACTGTACAAGCTATCTCTTTTCTCAGTCCTAGCCTATACTCAAACATTAATATTCAATTAGTGCCCAATGGTGAGATTTCTTATGGGTTCTCAAATTTACCATACGAGTTTTGAGATTACTTATTTTTCTCACTCCCCAAAATTATTTACTTTTTTCTGTTTTCCAGAAGCATCCCAATTTCAACATTTTTAAATTAAATATAAGTGATAGAGTTTTTGTCTTCCTATAAGTTCAGTATATAAAAGATATGTTTCCTTCCAATATATGTGAAACATTAAAAGATCTAAAGAGTTTTAGGACAAGTTGCTTCTCTTTTCCCTTCTTTTTAAAAAATGATAAAATCTTGTGTACTATTTATCAAATTCAAAAGAAAAAAGGGAAGGAGGGAAAAAGGTAAAGAAGGAAGAAAAGAATGAAGGAAGGAAAAAAGGAAAGAAGGAGGCAGGAGGAAGGGAGGGAGAGGGGAAGAGGAGAAAGGAAGAAGGGAAAAGAGGGGAAAAGAATTAAATTCCGATTGACTTGTCCTTGGAAGACACTAAGAAACTAAAAATAAACTTTCTTAGATTAATAGAAATAAATAGTAAACTACCAATTTGTTCATTCTTCACAAATGTCTCAGAGCTTTTTGTACCACAGCTAAGAAGGCCAGTTACCAATTTGAATAGTCTGTTGGAGAAAGCAAGTGCTTTGAATCTGAAACTGTCTCCACTTTTAATGCGTCCCAGGCATTCCCTCTTTCAAGATTCAGATAGGACTATAAATAATTCTTCTGCCCACAAATATCCCATTTCTGCACAAAAAAGAAATGAGAGAGTCTGTAGAAAACAAGCCAACAGGCTCTGGAGATGGAATGATTGAGTTTAAATTTAACACCAGGACTTACAACTGTGTGAATCTGAGCAAGTTGCTTTATCTCTTTCTTCATCTGTAAAATGGAGACAATATTAGCATTTGATTCACAAGTTTGTAAGTGATTTACATATGTAGTATATATCACACCATCATCCAGAACATAATAAGCACTCAATGAGTTTCGGTTATTATCATAATCATTATTATACATAGCTTTTTTCATTTCTTTAACAAACCTAACTTTGTAAATCTTCTGTGAAATGAAATTTGTAAAGTAGAGATTTGGCTTATGATTACAATAATTATAAAGTAAAGGGAAAATTGAATAGGGAACACAACATGTATTATCATATACACAATTATAATTGCACACCTATGAAATACTTGCCTTTCTGTTTTAAAAATACTTCTCTTAGCATGCCTCTATATTATTTCTATATGCATGATAAAAAGCCACATCATGTTTGCTAAGTAAAACGGAAGTTTATCTAATTAGCTAAGAAATTTCTGATAGCATATTAAATTATCCTGGTAACACTAATTCCCTGACCCAAATTAACCTGATTGCTCTTTTGATGTTTTGAGTTTTATAAGAAAATCACAGTCTTTTCTGCTTTTTATGAACAGCATAAATCTAACCATAACCGTCACGTAAATTAAAAAATCACTTATCTAAAGAGCCAAGTTGAAACAAACCAAACAAAAAATATCGTACCAGTTAAAAATATCTACATTGATAAGAATTAATACTGACTTACAGTGACTTAAAAAAAAGCAGTTAGTATTTCTTCTAGATGAAGAAATAAGGAAGTAGGCAGCTCGCGACTTTATTCAAAAGCTCAGTAACACTGGTCCCCGAATCTCCGAGTTTCTCTTTTCCTTTCTATCACAGTGGTCTGAAAGTGTGGGTTCAAAAACAGGACAGACTTGAATGGTAGCACCTGCGTCTGTTCCTATTTTAAGAAATGCAAAATCCTTCTCAAAAATTTTCAGTACCCTTCGAATTGCATTTCATTGATCAGATCTGTGTCATATTGCCACACCTCATGGCAAAAGAAGTGGGAAAAATGAGTATATAACCCTTTCAGTCTAGAGAGTGGAGGCAGAAGAAGGGGTAATGGATCTGTATCAGACTGGCGAATAAAAAAACACTATCACAATAATATTTTTCATTTTTACAGAAATCACAAAAATTATTGGTAATATTTGAAAAAGCTTCTTCCCTTTTGTCAAATGAGCTTTTCATACAATGGTTACCGTCCTTTCTCTTTAGTGTATATCAAAGTTATGTTGTCTTTTGGTGTATTTAAAACACTTTTAAAGATTATATAAAAATGAGAGTAGTTTCTTCAGCTATAAATTAAATGACCCAATAGAAAATATCAGAAAGATCATTGCTTTTATACCAAAGTTAAAATATGTCCACAGATGTGCATGTAATAGATTGGATCCAGAAACTGTATATAGGCCTCCCGGAATTATATGATCATAATATCGTATATAAACTGTGAATTGATCCCATCACCATTCACAAAGGATATCTTATGTTTCTGTTATTTTTAGAACAATGTCACAACTATTTCAATTAGAATATCTACAAGCATATAAAATTGTAAAACTGTATTTAGGGAAGCAATAGTTAAGTAAAGTATAACAACAGAAAGAAGGCTAAGGGTTCAAATTAGAAACATTTTCTCTGTAAATGAAATTAAAATGGATACCAATGTAAAAACTTGAGTCAAAAAGTCTAAATCATCAGTTAGGACTCATTCAATAATTGAATAACATTATTTTAATTATTAACGTAATCAGCCATATCAATGTGAATGGGAAATCTGATCTATTCTTTGAGAAATTAACATTGCATATTTTAAGCAATTATTTCCTTTTTTATGTTTGTTTATTCAGCAAGAAAAAAATAAAGTTGTATTTGTGACAATGTAAAAATCATTTAAGGCATGGCTGTAGTCCATTCAGTAGCTGTAAAATGGAGATTATAATTTGATCTTTGTAAACTAAATATATTATACTTCCTGTTTTATCATTTGGTTACATTCTCCTCCATAAAAAAAATACACTCAAATAAAGATGAACTATATAATAAAATGGTAAGGATATAATAACAGTAAAAGGGCATGCTAATGTCTAAACAAATTCTTATTAATGGATTATAATAAAAATATTGGGAAAACTCTTATAGACATCAGCCTAGGCAAATAATTTATGAAGAAGACCCC
>CAUYSK010011563.1:0-12519 GCA_963575035.1 Avahi laniger | reverse complement strand
TTCTATATACTGAAATGGTAAATGCTATGAGAGCAGGTGTCTACCTTTTTTGTTTACTAAGATACCCTCAAGCACCTAGAGAGTATTCGTTATGGACTGAATGTTTATGTCTTCCCAAAATTTATAAATTGAAGCCTAAATCCCCAATGTGATGGTATTTGGAGGTGGGGCCTTTGGGCAGTAATTAAGTCATGAGAGTGAAGCCCTCATGAATGGGATTATACTCTTATAAGAAGAAACATGATATCTCTCTCTCTCTCGATATTTCTCTCTCTTTCTCTATCTCTCTCTCTCTCTTTCTCTGCCACATGAGGACCCAGTGAGAAGACAGCTACCTGCAAGCAGGGAAGATGACCTTCACCAGACAAATCTGCTGGTGCCTTAATCTTGGACTTCCCAGCAAGCCTTCAGAACTGTGAAAAATAAATGTTTATTGTTTCAGTCACCAAGTCTATGATATTTTTATTGTAGCTGCCCAAACTATGACAGTGGCCAATAAATACTTATTGAATGAATGAATAGACTTCTCCAGGGATTATAAATTCTCAAAATTCATACACAGTTTTTGAATGAACATGTTTAACTATCATATAATATATAAAGATTATTCATTTGCTAGCCTAGTTTTACTTGGGTTGATCAAACTAATTTTATTTCAGTGACTATGAAAATCAGCAATAGAGCAAAGACATATAACTATAACTCTAAGAAGCCTGAGACCCATGGCCTATCACAACTTGTTTTGTAACCAAACAGCATTGTGCAGACTAAACAAGTTTACTAAATTGAATTATAAGATTTATAATTTTATATCCCTTGGTCAATATGCTTTAGACATGACCACAATCATCATTAACATCATCATCATCATCATGATCACCATAATCATCCCTATCTTATAAAGCTAGGATCTCATGAAATTCTTACAGATTACTTAGTTATTAAACAGCATTTGGGGGACATTTACAGGTTATACCAGGAGCTATATGGTAGATTCTCCTTGATTTCCTAACTAAAACATAAGCTCCTTAAGGCAAAAGTATTCATGCTATATTATTGTACTTCCATATATTATTGCTATATTATTGTACTTATATTGCTACGATATTTAGTAGGTCTGGACACACGAAAATAATATATTTTTATTGTCTTAAAAACTGCACTGAAGAAAATATGTTGCTTAGAAACTGAGGCACAGAGAAATAATGTGATTTCTTGTGGTCACCTGGTTATTTATTATCAGAGGTACAAAAGCAGCTCCAGAGCTCTTGCCACTGTACCACATTGGTTTTATAATAATCAATTTCAAAATTTATCTGCTAACCAAAATAGCAAGCTAATGAATTTTCACCACTCAACAAATGATGTAAGGAGCAAATATATTTTCAAATAGAAAAGTCTAAATTTTGGCCCAATTCTGAATGTATTTAGAAACATACCAACCATCAATCTCTAAAAGGGGTTCGTAATAATGCTAAATATGTATCTTAGCAGGAAATGACTGTCATATAACATTTCAAGAGCTAAACCTGAAAAAAAAAAAGGTTAGAAATTTTCCTTGAACTTAAAGCTTCCCAAAACGGGGCCTCTGTTTTATAGAGTATGAGATTTCAATGCCCTTTCACTCTCCCCTTGGCCTTTGAATAGCTTCACTGTAATGTGGCCCTCTTTTCTCTTTGTACACTGTAAAAAACAAAAAGCTAAAGTTAGAGCTATTTCATTCAATTCACCTCAACTTTCTGAAGAAAATACAACAAAAGCAGGACCAAGTCACTATTACTGCTCGTTCTGATGGCCATTTCTAAGAAGACATTTTCTGAACACTCCAGCACCAACAAATTTGAACGTGCTATTCACTGTATACCTATAACAAGGTAAGACTAAACTAAGAAAGAAATAGTAATAATAAACTCGTTTTTCTATCTTAAATAAAATAGCACTGAGTAGTGCCTCTGTGAGTTTGGAACTGCCCATATGGAGATAAAAATATACATGTATATGTTGTTTTTCTCAAATAATGTGAATTGGCCATTTCTGAATTCTTGACTGATCTGAGCAGTCAAAAATTCATTCCATCAGTATATAATGTTCTATCGTTTGAATAGGCCAAGTTTTGGAGTCCTGGAAGACCCTCTCTCTCAAAGAATATATTTTAACCATCTCAGTGTTCTATCACTGCGCTGAGGTTTTGTCAATAAGATTCCCATGACTACATAACTCTTTTTTAGTTGCCTACCTTTGCTTACTCCAAACCATAAATACAAAGAATATGAAGCTAAAAAAAAAAAAAAGCAAACTGGGACAAATAACATACTTTGCTTTTCTCATATAGATGGTCTTTTTCATAACAGAGCAAGCATATTATGGATACTAGGAAATAAGCACATTTGAAGAGAGCAAGCCTATTTATTTCCTTGAATATTTACATACAATTCTCATTGGAATCTTCAAGAATGATATTTAAAAAAGAGAGAGAGAGAGAGAGAGAAATTCATCCCAAAATCAAATAAAACCATGACAGAGTTTTCAGATACAGACACTAATTTTGAATGCTTGAGTTTTTTGCACCAGAAAGAATTTTGTCTCCTCATAACCCAGGTCATTCTGGCTTGAAAACTTTAATTTCAAAGCACAAACACAACTTTCCCAAAATCTTCTGTTCTAGTGCCTAGTATGGATACTTTCATAGGGTTACTTATAAAGAGCTGCATAATCCAAAGAAAGCCAGAATGTTGTTGTGTATTATTAAACTCAAAAGAAAGCTCCGTACGCAGCAATAGGAGGCTGTAGGCAATTAACACTGCAAATTGAAAGGTTTAGAACCTTTGCATGACCTTTAAAGGGCAACACAGTTGCCCATTCACATGCATGCAATTATAGAGTGACGAGTTCATAGCAGTGAAAACAGTGAAAATATAAAAATATTCAGTAAAATAAAACTTGCATTCATCAAAAGCTACTTTGAACTTTCCAGGCTTCACGTGGAGAGTAATCTTTATGTAGCACAAGGAGACTTGTTTGGCTGGTTGTCTTCATTTTGTCACAGGACTAAATTCAGCCTATCACCATAATTGCTAGAATGCAACATTATCACATTATTGAATCTCTCTGTAAAGAGTTTCCAAAATATACTGCATAAAACCACAGTATAAAAGAAGTAATATAAATATAAATTTAATTGGATGACTACATTTGTGCTATTGCTGGGGGAAAGGAAGATGTACCTTCACTAACTGGCCATTCAGGGGAGATCATAAAACAATTACAGCTACTGTGGAGTAACTTAGAAGACTGAAGGAAGTGATTAAAAAAGCTTTATCTAATATAAACAGATAAGCTTTTATTTTTTGTTATGTATCTCATACCCCATATAAACCACTTTGAACAAAATGGAATATTCTCCTTACAGCTCATAGTTTTCATGTGATGTCCAAGCAAACTGGAAGTCATATTTTCCAATGGCAATACCAATGAATTGCCTAAATAGTCCACTGACTAGCTTGCCTATCATTACAGCACAGGAGGAAATCCATCATATCCATGTCATGTACACACACTAAGATGGATTTTGGAAATCTGACATAAATTTTGAGTATAATATCAGTATGCTTCTGGAAAATTTGTAGATATCATTTGCAAACCAGAATAGTATGTTCCAATGTAATGCGTAGTTTGTGTTTTGACTGTGAAGTCATGTATTTAATAAAGATGGTATACAGATAAATTCAGTATTTAAACTATGTTGAAATTTCCAGTTGTTGTGTCAATAAACACATCCAAAGTGTTCCTACATACAGGGCAAAATTGATTTTTTTTTTTGCATTTGTAGCCTAGCAAGTCCCTCCAAAAGAAAAACTGAAGAGAAAAATATACTGTATGTAACAGTGGCACAAACAGTAAAACTCAATTATAAACAACCTTGTTAACAATGGACATATTTGTACTGCAGGTCAAATCATACAATAAAGTGAAAAACTATGTACCTAAAAATGTAAACTTTTTACAAAGTTGTTTTTGCCTCCCCTCTTAACACAAAACCAGTATTTTACATGGATGTAATTAAAAGTATATGTATGTATGTGCATATATATGTATAGATAGAGATTACATATAAGGTAGATATGGCAGAGAAATGTATTTAAATACTACTTTCTTCACATTCCAGTAAGTCTAAACATTTCTCTTAAAATTTCTGTAGGAATAAGTAGAAGACAGGAATTGCTAGTTTTATTTCATTGACAAGAACATTGAATCACTGTGCTAAATGGATAAAATCAGACTTTCTGAAAATTACCCAGTAAGTCAGTGACCAATGACAACTAAAAAACAGAAACTAACTTCTAGGTGTCTGCTAGGCCCACCTGTCTATCTCCCATTTCAGACTGTGTTCTAAACCTAAAGTAAAACTGTTCTTTAAAAAGACTCTTGATATATTTGAAACTTGGACTTGGGGGGAGGGCAAGGGCAACATACGTTACCTAAACATTTGTACCCCCATAATATGCTGAAATTAAAAAAAAAAAGACTCTTGATAACTCAATGTGAAATTATTCCTTCTCTTCCAACGGAATAAATAAATGGTTCAATGTGCTCCAAGTAGCTCAAAATAAAGTTAACCAAAGAATTTTCAGACAAAATGGCAAATTCACCGTATTACATGATATTATAAAATCGATGGTTCAAAAGCAAGATATATCATGTAAAACACTGTGCAAGCATGTGGTCCAGATATGAGGTTGATTCAGCTGGTTTGGCCTTCACATCTAGCAGCAGCCATGCTAATAACATTTCTTCTCTCTGTTTTGATGGAGCCTACTAATAACAGGTTAATGAATTGTATTTGTAAATGTCAGGCATAGATCAAAGGGGACTATGTTGGATGCTTATTTTACTTCAACTTATGATTTTTCACCAAGAAAACAAAACTGCATTGCACAGAGTTCCTTCTTTTTACTTGAATCTTCAATGAACAAAACAGCTGCAGAATAATGCGACTTAATGAGGCATCCCTAATAAAATACTGCAGAAGTAAAAGCAGGGGCACCGAACTGTTTGCACTCTGGTTGCTTCATCTTTTCAAATATTAGAAATAACTGATGACTCTTGGGAACATTGCTTGTTTGGGACATGCATTAAAGAGTTCATCAGTAAATATGTCCATCAATTTGCAGCCACAGCTGAACTTGGGCACCATCTGACAGTACTTTTTCTTAGGGCCTGAGATAAGAAATGTCTGGGAAATGCTAGAGAGGCACATCTTACCCTTCCTGTGTAGGGTAATCCATAACCTGCAATTAGTGCTAAATCAACCCTAAAATGTACTTGTACATTTTAACACAAAAATGTATTTTAAAATGGTCATCAAAGTGCTATATTGAAGATACTGGATCTAAGATTACTAAAATTTTCTGATAAGGTATAAAATAATTTTTATAAAATTTTCTATCACACCCTAAGTTTCATCATTTTATAAATTTTTGAAAAGGAAAAGTGGCCATGTCTAAAAACAGATCTTTTTACAGCCATGTCATCAAATTTTATAACTTGGTGGTTAGTTAATATTATAATGCAGTCTCTAAGCAATATGTATCTATCTGGGCACAGATCTATAGGCATCTCAATGAATCTTCATTCTCCAATTTGTCATTGTTAAAATAGCTAATATTTTTCTGATTCAACATCACACATGCTCAGAAACCTTAATTCCTCTCTAGCCTAACTTGTAGCATGATATAGGTGTTTCATTTAATGTCAAGATTTTTTGGTTCTTCTATAAGAGACACATATCATAGCACTATACATAAATATGCAAGCATCCTAAACTACTAAATTTTTTAAAGGCAAGAAAAGAATCAAGATTTTAATCTACAAAATGTCTAATTTGAATAAAGCAACACATTGCAACTATGTTTGCCTCTTAAAAGACTACCTGTGCCTAAGTAGTCAGTTGGCCATGGCATTGCCTTCATAGTCTTACACTATTGATAAATAATACAACCGAATTGTTTTCATTGAAAATTAGGAAAATGGAAATAAAATAAGCTCCAGTGTGGTTACTGATGGCTTTAAAAATTAGAATTCTAAAAAGGTCAACCCAAACAATTGACTGAGGATGAGATTCAGAACAGAATAAAGTAGAAAAAGAGACAAACATGTCAGATCAGTTATTTAAAATATAGGATGTTAGGTGCCGATTTTGAAATTGCAAATGATTCAACAGTCTAAGAGCACATTTGCAAACATGGAAAGGCTGGAGTACATACAAATAATCTTAAAGCTCTGGTTTTTAAAAGCTTTAGAAGTGTTTTTTATCTCCTTTGCTAGTTATTTTGGTTTAGCACTTTATACAGAAATCTTAATTACTCATTTGTCTTAACTTACATTGTCTAATAGAGCAGTTTTAGAGTGTTAATTGATAACGGTCTGAATGTTGATGTCTAAAACAATCTTGTTCAGAAGACAGGAACCAGATAATTATCATCCAGTCCATAGTCACTGAAATTCATCTTGTCCTGAGTGAAGGACCCTAATACACTAACGTGCTTCAGGAGCACTTTTCGGAGTAAAGGTTGAAAACAGGTTTGAGGGTTTTGTGGGGTTTTTCTCTACAAACAATTCTGTAAAATTCAAGAAGAGATTTCACATTCATAGAACGAGAATGTTTTCTTTTCTGTCTTACTGCCACAAGCCAAACTCGCCCAGCACAAGGTGAAAAGAGGCTAGCCGCTATCGTAACATAACTGCACATTTGATTCCAAACGCTTCAGGCAATTGTTTAACGCTCTGTCAGGAGGTGGAATACTGAATAGTCTACTCGAGAGCTCTTAGTGCACCTCTGGTTCGTCCTTTCAAGGCAGACTGGAAAGCTCAACCTACAGTTCTGGAAGAAATAGGGCGAAATAGGGCGAAGGATCTCAAACTTTTCCTTTGCAAAGGCAGTTTCTGAAAATAACACGTTCCCCGCTGATAAGTGAAGATCAGCAGTCTAAAGAAAATACTTCTTGGTAGGCATCTGGCCTTTCAGAATAGAAGGGGGAAGGGACAGCAAAGCAGTAGGGCGGAAAAACCGCATCCTAGTAGCAAGATTTGAGAGACATCTATCCGGAAAGAAATTAAAAATCATTAGTTTCCCAAAGCCGTTCTTTTTCTGAACGCTGGTCGTAAAAGGATCCTTTACCAAAGCTCTGTCCTAGTGGCTTTTACAAAAGGCTTTATTTTACTCAGTAATAAAGCGTCCGTTCCGAAATCTAAACAAATGTTTAAAGAGATGAGGCTCAGGAACTTATCAGAATGATTCTTTATGAAAATAGTTAGAGACGGAGAAATCAATAGTCTCATTGAAACGCCCACCCTCTGCAGACAGGCCTGAGAATTAACTAATCAGAAGTGGACACAAAGTAGGGATTTCAGAGAGGCGACCTGACACCTCCCACCGATCCTCCCTGGAATACGACCCCCCGACTGCTTATTAGGAGTCCAAAATGGTTACCAGCCGGAATTGGTCTGGGTGAGGAATCAAAGTAAAACCCACTTCAGTCCTCTACCGGGTCGCTTGCTGTGTTAGGAGAAACGGGGCAGAAAAGAGAGGGAGGGCACCGCTCCTGGAGCCTCCTGTCGCACGCTCTGATCCCCTCTCGGCGTCCCTCTGCTCCTCCCTTTCCCCGACCGCCAGCAAGGGGGTCGCTGGCTGCTGGACCAGCGTCTGCCCTCACCTCTCGCCTTCCCCGGGAGAACCCCCTGCAGTCCTGGGCTCCCGAGGAAGGGGCGGGGAGACGCGCGCCCACAGGGGTTCTGGGCCCGCGGTGCTCCAGTTGCCGCTCGCGTCCCCAGAGCTGGCCGGCTGCCCGAGGCGCGGCTCGCACCTACCTGCAGCACGGCTTCCCGGTGGCGGCAACACCTAGCGACGCTCCTGCAGCTTCCGCGGGCCGGCGCCAGCCTTATCGCTCTTGCATCGCTTCCAAGATGCCAATCCGCCGTCACCATCCAGGGGCATAGGGAACCGAGGGCTGGTGCTGTGTGCTCGTGGAGGGCGTGTGAGTGTGGCCCTGAGCGTGCGAGTGTGCGCGCGCGTGTGTGTGTGTGTTTCCTCCTCCGATGGCAAAGAGGGATCAGGAATCTCTTGACATCCAAATTGGAACCCCCTAAAGCAGTTGCGGAAGATGGAGTGCGCGCGCCAGATCTCTCTTCCCCTCTCTTTATTCCACGCTGTCAAAGTAATCAAAAGATTTGTTTACTGAGGCGACGCCAAAGTCCCGAAGCCCTTGGCAGCGCCCGCGGCCGCCCGCTGTCGGCGCCGGGTGCGCGCGGTGCGCTCAGCTCCCCCGACTGCGAGAATCAGCGCGGTCTCGCTGCAATTACCGCTCTTACTCCATCTCCGATTTGTTCGCTTTTAACGCCGAGGAAAGACTTTTCCGCCCGCCTCGCGTTGTCGCTCCCTCACACGCACACACACTCGCACATCCTCTGCTCCCTCTCCCGCCCGCCCTCTCGTTCTCTGGGGAAAGGCAATTGGACGGAGCGATTCACCTTCAGGGGAGCAGCCTCCGCCGCGTATTCTCGAGTTCCCGGCTCCCGCAGGTCCCGGGTCTCCGCTGCGGCGGAGTCGCGTGGGGCAGGGGGAGAGGCTCTGAGCCCAGCAGACGTCTCCCCGCCAGACGCCCGTGTTCCGCGGTCCCGGCGCCCGGTTCCGGCGGTTCGCAGACAGGTCCCCGCCGGTGCCCTCTCGCAGACTTCGCGCCGCCAACTCGAGTCCGCTTAGCAGCAGCTCCCGGCCAGCGGCAGCCGCCCGATGCCGCCTCGCAGCGCTGCGGGCAGGGCTCCGCGCAGCCCACCCGCGGCCCCCCCAGGCATCATGCGCCGCCAGGAAGGGAAGCCCGCCGCGGTCCCCCGGTCGCCAGTGCCCTGGCACCGTCACCACCGAGAAGGTGCGAGTTCCAATATCGAACACAAGCGAGCAGGTGTCGCCTGTGTCACTTCGCTAAAGGCGGGAGGGGAGAAAAAAGGGAGCGGAGGAGGGGGCTGAGGAAACAAATCCCAATCGCCAGAGGAGAAAGAAGCCGTTTGGCAACTAAAGCCTCCTCTCCGCGTCCCGCGCCGGGCGCTGTACTGTCAAAAGACACTGACGGTGAGCTTTTACAAAGTCACAGTAAAGGACAGAACCCCCTGTTCCACTCTAGAACCCTGTTCCACCCAGCCCGGCTGTCCGGGCAGTATGGAGTGACCGGCCCCCGCGTGTCGCGCAGAGCGAATGCAGGGAGAGAATAGGTCCTGGCACTCCGGGTTGAGTTGAGCAGTAAAACGGGATGGCAGGACAGGCAGCATTGCCTGCCTCCGTCTCTCTTCCCACGGCCAGTTCTGCTAGCTCCCGCAGCTGCTGCTGAGAGCAGACGACGGTCCTGCAGAAAAAGAAGAGACAGAAAAAAAAAAAAGAGGCGGATATTGGTGTAAAAGCTGGACTATGTCTCCCTCTAGAGGGAGAACCGAGTTAGAAAGCTTTACTGGACGTAAGTAGAACTCCAATTTCTCCACAAAGAGAAAGACACTATATGGTTTCAGAGAATTTTGCATTTTTACAAATTACAACTTCTCATGGATTTAGAGGGAAGATTGCACTGCAGCACTATGTAAGTAAAGTCCTTGCCAAAGGATCTTTAGGATATTTACAGAAATTTAATAGCACGACCCTTGGAAGATCACATCCTTACGTGTTTGGTCAAATAGGGTGTTGGTTTAAGCAGCGTTCATATGAGCTCAAATGAAGGGTCTTTTTAGGCTCCCTTTGATCGTGTTTGGTAATGAGCAAAACCTCAATGTAGTGATTATTGTAGAAGATTATTCAAAAATGAATACATATTGAAAATGAATTAAGAAAAAGAATATCTGAAACGAAGAAAGAGAATGCTGACCCAGGAAATTTACGGTTCCTTACAATGAGGGATAACCAAAAGATCTTGTTTTGGAAACAATATTCATACCTCTTATTCAACTAGACTAAGAATTATTGAGATAGCTTGATTCCTTCCAGCTCTAAAGTTTTGTGCTTTTGTAGCTCTAATTCACTGAAACCATTGACAAACTAGGTATCACATGCTCTCTTCACCAGCTCTAAAATAAAGGTCCTATTAGTTACAAATAAACACAGAATATATGCTTCACTTAGGGATTTTATCTTAAAATGTTTAGTAATTCAACTGTATTTTGTATCTAAAAGACATGAAATCATTTAATTAAGTTGAGGAGGTTGTTTAATAAAAGATAACACTGCATATTTTATAAGGTTTGGTTACTTCAGCCAAGGTCAAGCTAGGGGACCTAGAATATTTAGAAATCAAAATATCTAAAATAAAATATTTAGATTTTGTGAACTTACTATTTGAATTGAGGGTTTGCTTTCAAAATGTGTCTGTATATTGAAAAATTTAAAACATCTATTAAAGTTATAATTAAACACTTTGAATTTTTGGAGTTCTATTTTAACTTGATAATTTAATTTAGAATAGGCTTAAAGAAAAAATTTATTTAAAAAATAACTGAGACTAATTTAAGTCATTTAAAACAAGGCATCAAAACTAAATAATGCAAGTTTTACTATTTTAACTAATTGTACTATAGTAGACGAGTTGGTCTACCACATGGCAATCATTTGTTTCCAAGGTACCCTCAAATGGTCTCTTTCAAATGATTCATGTCATGTGATCAAGGCTTATTTCATTCCACTTACATAGTAATTTACTTCCTTCAGGAGCAGAGTTTACATTTTAAAACACCTGACACTTTCTTTGCAAATCTTACAGTAATTTTCTGTTTGCTATGTTAAATAGTGGGGTGGAATCTGAGCAGGAATGACATTGGAAATCTGGACCCTGTGCTGGAGGAAAAGCCACTTATAAAATCATTCTAGAACATTGGTTCTCCTTTTTCACAAAACAATATAAAGCATTCATTATAATCTTTCTAGCTTCTAATTCATTAGCTTTTTGCGGTTGTAGGAAAATCTATAATTTTATCATATTGTTAAAAGTTAATTTCTGTTGGTTAAGTGTAGAACATTTTCATCCTTATTTTCTTAATTAAATCCACTATGCTCTTGTAAACGTATGAATAATTTATTAAAGTGAATAAATGTCTAAGTTTTTTTGCATGGGAGAGGTCCTTCTGGTAAGGACCAGAAAAACTGCTAGACAAATTCTAAAAGAGCTGTAACACAAAATGTATAAATTAATTTCAAAATATAACAGAATTTCCTATACAAAGTTATATGATGCTGACATTCTGTAATAACTTTTGTGTATTTTGTAAATATCTAGATAAATCATTCCCAATAATTTTTAGATCAAGGTATACCTATTTCTAGCACCTCCTCGATTTTGGAACAAAATCTTTTGCATTCTCTTCAAAGGAAAGAGAATGGCAAATACTCCCTTAGTTTAATAGAAATCTTAAGTTGATAATTCTTAGCATCTACAGGCAGAGATGTGGCAGGTTCGGTTCCAGACCACCACAAATATTGCAATAAAGCAAGTCCCACAAATTTTTTAGTTTCCCGGTGCATGTAAGAGTTATATTTACACTATATTGTAGTCTATTAAGTATGAAATAGCATTATACCTTTTTTAAGAGTACATATCTTAATTTAAAAGTATTTTATTGCTAAAAAATGTTAATGATCATCTGAGCCTTCAGCAAGTCCTACTCTTTTTGCTGGTGGAGGGTCTTGCCTCAATGCGAATGGCTGATGACTGATGAGGCATGTGGTTGCTGAAGGTTAGCTATGGCAATTTGTTAAAATAAAACAACAATGAAATTTGGTTCACTGACTGACTCTTCACAAAAGATTTCTCAGTAGCACGCAATGTTGTTTGATAGCATTTCACCCACAGAAGAATTTCTTTTAAAATTGGAGTCAGTCCTCTCAACCTCTGCCACTGCTTTATCAACTAAGTTTATGGAATATTCTAAATCATTATTGTCATTTCAACAGTGTTCACAGCTTTCTCACAAGGAGTGGATTCCATCTCAAGAAACTGCTTTCTTTGCTCATCCATAAGAAGCAACTTCTCATCCATTCAAGTTTTATCATGAGATTGCAGCAACTCAGTCACATCTTCAGGCTCTACTTCTAATTCAAGTTCTCTTGCTGTTTCCACCACATCCGCAGTGACTTCTTCCACTAAAGTCTTGAACCCCACGAAGTCATCCATGAGGACTGGAATCAACTTCTTCTAAATTCATGTTGATGTTGATATTTTGACCCCCTCCCATGATTATGGATGTTCTTAATGGCATTTAGAATGGTTTCTCTCCAGAAGCTTTTCAGTTGACTTTGCCCAGATCCATCAGAGGAATCACTGTCTGTGGTAGCTGTAGCCTTATGGAATATATTTCTTAAATAAGAAGACTTGAAAGTCAAAATTACTCCTTGGTCCATGGGCTGCAGAATGGATATTGTGTTAGCAGGAATGAAGACAACGTTAATGTCCTTGTACATCTCCATTAGAGCTCTTGGATGACTAGGTGTAA
>CAUYSK010011562.1:0-90892 GCA_963575035.1 Avahi laniger | reverse complement strand
CGGCTGGCTAATTTTTCTGTTTTTTGTAGAGATGGAGTCTCGTTCTTGCTAAGGCTGGTCTCAAATTCCTGGCCTCAAGCGACCCTAGGATTACAGGCATGAAGCACCACACCTGGCCCTAAATTGCTTTTTACTTTTTTTTTTTTTTGAGACAGAGTCTCACTCTCTTGCCTGGGGTGAGTGCCGTGGCATCAGCCTAGCTCACAGCAACCTCAAACTTCTGGTCTCAAGCAATCCTACTGTCTCAGCCTCCCGAGTAGCTGGGACTACAGACATGCGCCACCATGCCCGGCTAATTTCTTCTATATATATTTTTTTTAGCTGTCCAATTAATTTCTTTCTATTTTTGGTAGAGGTGGGGTCTCGCTCTTGCTCAGGCTGGTCTCGAACTCCTGAGCTCAGAATGATCCGCCCACCTCGGCCTCCCAGAGAGCTAGGATTACAGGTGTGAGCCACCGCGCCCGGCCATTACTTTTTTTTTTTTTTTGAGACAGAGTCTCACTTTGTTGCCCTGGCTAAAGTGAGTGCCATGGCGTCAGCCTAGCTCACAGCAACCTCAGACTCCTGGGCTCAAGCAATCCTACTGCCTCAGCCTCCCGAGTAGCTGGGACTACAGGCATGTGCCACCATGCCTGGCTAATTTTTTTTTCTATATATTTTTAGCTGTCCAATTAATTTCTTTCTATTTTTGGTAGAGACGGGGTCTCGTTCTTGCTCAGGCTGGTCTCAAACTCCTGAGCTCAAACAATCTGCCCACCTTGGTCTCCCAGAGTGCTAGGATTACAGGCGTGAGCTACTGTGCCCGGCCTTTTTTTTTTTAAAAAAAAAAAATAAGGGGGTAAAAAATTTTAAGTTAAAAAAAATTCCATTTCAAAAACCAAATAAAAAAGAAAAAGAAATGGCATTTGGGATTTTGATAGGGATTGCATTGAATCTGTAGATTGATTTGGGTAGTATGGCCATGTTAACAATATTATGTCTTCCAATCACAGGGTATCTTTCCCTTTTTTTGTGTGTGTCTTTAATTTCTTTCATGAACATTTTATAGTTTTCAGTATATAAATCTTTCATCTCCTTAGTTAAGTTTATTCTTAGGCATTTCATTCTTTTTGCTGCTATTGTTAATGGGATTGTTTTCCTAATTTACTTTTTAGGTAGTTCATTGTTGCTTTCCTTTTGTGTGTGTATGAGGGGGAGAATAATATTCCACTGTGTGGATATACTATACTTTATTCTTGATAAACATTTGGCTTATTTCCAATCTTTTGTTGTTATAAATAATGACATAGTAAATAAACTTGTGCACATGTAGTTTCATATATATGAATCTAATAACAATAAATAGTCTTGGGGCTCTCTTTTCTGAGACATTTACATGATGCTTTCTTTCCTCTCCTTCAGGTCTTTCCTAAAACATCATCATCTTAGTGAGGACTTCTCGTACCACCCTATTTAAAGTATGACTTCCTCCCCAGCACTTTTTATTTCTCACTAGAATTAACATCCATGAGACCTAAAAATAATACTTCAAATAATAGCTTCATAAATATATATTAATTAAAAGAAGAGGGAGCAGAGAAAGAAAGACATGGAACATAGGAGGAATGGAGGTTGGGAGGGAACAAAGGATACAGTAACAAGAAAAAAACAAAGGAGTGAAGGAGGGAGAGAAGGAAGGGAGGCAGGGGGAGAAGGAGGAAGATTATAGAGTTTTCCCTCAAATAGTAACAAAAATGTAAATATTAATATATAAAACACTTAAATCCAGATGAAAGGTATTTGTAATTACATAAAGAAACACCACCATCTCTCTGTACTCGCCCTACTAAAAAATGGGCAACTTCTAGTAATGATTAAGAGCACAGGCTCTGGAGTCAGATTGTCTGGGCCTAAATCCTTTCATCTTCATCACAGACACTCTGACTGTAACTTTGGGCAGGTTGCTTAATCACTCTATGTCTCATTTTCCTCATTTGTAAGACAGAAATAATAATTTCTCTTACCCTATGTGGTTACTGTCAGTATTTGTTAATAGATACAAAGGGCTCAGCATAATGCTTAAAACATGGCAAGCTCTTAATGAATTTACAGAGAAAAACACCCCATTCTTTTAAGGGAAGGGGACACACACACACACATATACATGCATGTACAGGTAAACTTACTCCAAGTTTATTTACTACTTTAATGAAATATAATTACAGACTCTGGATTGGCTATCAAAAAACTTTAGAAATACTTTTGCTGCTTCTGATTTTTAACTCTAGAGGCTAAAAAGTTCTACTGCTCAACTCTCTGGCCTCCGCTGCTTGTGATGCCATGTAACACTATTATGGTCCATGAGAGAATGAGAATGAGAGTAGGTGAGAGTCCCCAGGACATTAGGAATAGGCTTGTTTTGAGTTTTGGGGTTTTTTTATTCCTTCTTCATACATCTTTCTGTCTAGATTGCACACCTGAAGTCTAATGGTACATGACTTATCTAAGGCAGGAAGCTTTAAGACAAAGCCTTACAAGGATGAATGAATGGAAAATAGGGACAACCTGAGTCTCTTCTGGCACCGTGGAGCTATTGTGCTAACTCTAGATTGTCTACATGCAGATTTCATGTTATACAAGACAAGTTTATACTTTTTAAAAGCTGCCTTTCTGGGTTCCATTATTTCTAGCCAAATACATTCCTAACAAATACAGATAGAAATCAAAATAGAAATCTAAACAGAATTTTAAAAAGAATGCTTTTGTTTTAAATTCTATTTTTCATAACTTGTAGTTGAGAATAGAATATTCAGAAAAAGAAATGACACGTAGCCCTAATACCACCAGTCATTCTATGTATTAAGATACATTATGAATCAAAAATAACTAAATTAACTAAAATTACTAAATTAACTAAAATAATTAAATTGAGTGACAAATAAATAATAGATCAATGGAGAATATTACAATCAATAAATACCTAAAAGTATAAGACATGATAAATTAGGCATGACCAAAGTATAGAAAAAGAAAGAAGTATTCAATACTTTTTTAAAAAGTCATTAATTAGAAAAAATGAGATTTATTCACAAATCTTCTCATGCAAAGCTGTATAGACTAATTCTTACGATAGACTGTGTCTGCAGAGAGAAATCAGTGTTGCCTGTTCTCTCCTATTGCTGCATACTTTGCGCTAGAACTTTTCACACATATTAGAAATGATGACTTGCTTGTCTTTTGTCACCAATTCCTAAAAAAGCACATGTATACTCAATAAATGAACAATAAGTAATTTAATGCATATCTATTCGGGTATTTCTGGTTGTGCTAAATTTATGTGAATAAGATAGGCCTACACTCAAAAACCCTACAACCAGTAGCAGAGATACGATGATACAACCTTCCAAAAAAGAGATACAAGTAGAATGTTATATATGTCTAAAGGCAGATTCAAACAAAACATTCTGTGAAGTTACAGTATTCATATGGGGATCAACACACTATAAACCAAAATTAGAAATTGTCTAACAATGCTTTACTCAACAGATGGAACGATGTAGTTAAAACATATTTCTTAGGTACTAATTAGGACGTTTTCTCTATTTGGAGAACCCTATGTCATATAATTACTTTATATAAATTATGCCTTTATTTGCATGGTGCTTCATAATTTACAAAGCATTTTGACAAAAATGGTTTTATTTAAACATTGTAACTTTTGAGTAGTAGTTCATTCCATTTCATAATTGAGGAAACCTAGGTTTTCCAATGACATATGCCTAGTAAATGACCAGACCAGGAAGTTAATCAAGGTCTTTTAACTCTATCTGATATTATTTCCATTTCAACATAGTACTTGTATTTCATGATACGGAAAATGTACTGGTTTTTCATTTTTCACTTATGATATAATTTATCATAATCCTCAGATGCCATTCCTATTTGAAAATTCATCAAAAAATATATCCAGTATAAGCATTTTTAAGTGAATGAAATATTTTGATTAACTTAAATGTTTTATTTCTTGAGACTGAATTTAGTTAGTGTTCAATTCTCCTCAAGAGAGATATTTATAGATTAAAACTACCTTTCCAGACTGCTGGTTTCTTTCCAAACAAAATTTCTTATTACTTTTTTTTCCTCTGGCACAAGTTTCTGCATGTAACAGCAGGAATACAAATTATGTCCAAAGCACTTACGTAGTTGGCAGAAGTATTTTCTCTTCTGCTATAAATTTATCAAACATTTTTCAAAACAGTAAATCCCTGACAACAAGGGCTGAATTCCAAATAGGATCATCATAGTTATGTCATTTACAATGTTTTAGTTAAAAGAATCTTCAATTATCCATTGTAAAGATCCTAAGTTTGAGAGCAAAAACAATTTGCTATGGGTCTGAACTGGCAGACTAATTTTCAGCCTCAGCAACTCCATTTTTTTTCTTGAAACTTTAGACCAATTTTTCACTATGGGAAATGCATTGCTAATTAGTGATCAGTTCCTACATGGGTCTTTTCACTCAACCTATGAATATGCCTGCCATTGCTGAGAGTAGCATCATCATCAAATCAGGAGCATAATGGGACAGATGGAGGAGAAAGGAAGAGCTTTGAGATGTGAGAAGACAAAATTGAGTGCATAAGACATCATTTATAATGTCCTTATGTGTGCAAATTCAATTAGAGGTAAAATATTGATTAGGTAGTTGATGTCACAGATAATACATTATGGAAAAGCAATTAAACATTTTCAATTTTTCATTTTTTAAATATTCACAACACTAGAGCAGAATTAAGAGGAGTTAGTTAGGAAGTAAATGGTGTTGATGAGTCGAGTATGGACAAACAGTCAAATGAGTATTTTTTAAATTATCAAGTATTCAGCAAGCATTTATTAAGTGGCTAATGTTTGCTAGGCACTCTGTCAAGCAAAATGGATACAAAGATGGATACAAAGAGTAAGACATAACTCCTACCCTCAAAGAGCTCTCACCTCTTACAAGCAATAAACAGACACTTGTCCTATGAAACACCTAGCACCACTGTTCAAGTTCACTCAAGTATTTATCTGTAGTTATGGAGATATGACTGAGTATATTGAGGCAACTCCCGCTGCCACATCTCTATTGACCCCATCAACAGAGAAAACCTATCAGTATAGCAGTCCACATGGCCACTATCAAAGCATAGATTTATAAAGGCCTCCACAGACTCTGAATATTTGACCTTCGACCTCTACTTCTAAACTGTGTTGGAAAATATTAAATAGATGTAAAATCAGGGAAAAGTTTCTGGGCTCTTGACTATTTGTCAAATAAAAGGATACCCTGAGAGTTCAAACATAAGCTTGAATAATTTTTACTAAAAACATTTAAATACACAGGAGGGAGGGATGTTAAGAAAAGTTTCAATGGATGAATACAGAGGTAGAAGAGAATATAAGAAATACATGTAGGGAAGGTGGTGTTTACTTCTTGGGGTACAAAATAAAGAAGTCTAGCAGCTGGTGAAAGCTCCAGGAAAAAAATCAAATCAGATATGGAATAAAGAGCAGTATAATTAGTGACCATAGATAGGAAAATGTTCGGAGTATAGAAAAGAAATAAAAGAATGTATTCTTCAAAGGTGAGAAAAAAAACTGTACAGAAAATATATACACAAATATAGGGCTTTTCATGGCACAATTTTAAGGAAAAATATGAATTAACCAGTTAATAGCAAAATGTCCTTCTGTAGAGGAAGAAGAGAAACATATTCCACAGGCAGATACAGAAATCAATCTATATTTTATATAGCAAGAGAATTTCAATAATGTAGCAAATTGAAATCATTTGCTAAAATTTCTCATTATGCAGGAGCAACAATTCAAGAAATACATAAAAGTGTTCCACTTTGAAACAGAAAAATATATTTTGGAATAAATGTGTGATTTTATTCATTTAGGAGTCTTCTATTTGGCAAATCTGCAGAGGAGGGGGGGAAAATGGTCATAAAAGAAAGCCAAAATGAAAAAGAAGATGCCTTCTAAGCAGCCAAAACAAATCGCCCAAAGTCATTATATACGCAACAAACAGGCCCCAGTACAGTGCCTGACACATTTATTTATCAATTAGTTAGTCAAAAAGGAACTTTCTATGCCCTCATTCTACAGCCACTTTGCCTTCGTTTTAAACAATTGTCCTGCTTTGCAATCTGTTGTCTCAGCCTACAAGAGATTAGAGATAGAGATAAGTAACCTGATAAGAATAAGTAATAGCTAGCCTTTAAAGCCTAAAAAAAGGGATAGAAAATAAAATTTGAACAAACCTCAAGAAAACTCAAAATCAGTCACTTAATGTTGGAATATGCCCCTGAAATAGGGAGAAAATGGTATGCAGGACAGAAACTATTACTTAGAGTCACAAACTTGTTTTATTTATCCATTCTTTCAACAAGTATTTTTTGATCATCTACCTCAGTGTTATTCAGCCCTTTTGCTATTTTTATCTCCTAAGGAACATTTTTTTCTAAGCACCCCTCACCCCGCCATTGTGATTACCACGAATTTGTAATAATACAGACAAACCATTTCTCCTACGTACTGTGGCCTTTTGGAGAGTCTCGAACCATTGTAATATCTAAGATTTTTTTCAGCCTCTCAAGAACAAAGCTTTGCCTCCATGAAGGCAATATTATCTCCATTGAAAATACATGCTCTACCTTGAGCCAGGTGCCATCAGGCACTGAGATATTTAATGATGAGCAAATCAAAGTCTCTGCCCCAATGGAATTCACTGTCTAGGAAGGGAAATAATTAATATAGACTGATACAATGCAATTTGATATAATGCAAATTCTGGGGTATAGTACTGAGACCACAATACTGAAAATCGTCGTCAGTAAGGGAGGTAAGAAAGGCTTCCTTGAGAAAGTGACACTCAAAGAGAGATCCAAAGGATGAGTAGGATTATCTAGTAAAGAAGAGAAAGAAGAACATTCAAGGTAGAGAGAACATTAGTATAAAGGTTTTGTGGCAAGAGGGAGTATGGTAAGAGCAAGACCCTTAAGACCTGTATAGGTGGAACAATGAGAATATCAGAGAACTCAGTAAGGAGGCAAAGAGGTTACAGGTCATAGCAAGGATTTTAGTCACTATTCTAAGAGCAAGATCAAAAAAATAAATGGCTTTAAGCAAAAGCAGAATCTGAGACATGATCAGAGTCACAATAATCATACACATACAAACTGAATTTCATTCAAAGTATTCTATGAATGCCTAGAATTATGGAAGCTAAATTTTTCAATGCTTTCCACTAAAATGGCTATTTTAAAAAAATCAATTCTTTTGAAGTAGACTTCAATTATATAGAAAATTAAATTGTAACAGTTGATTCTCAATCTAATTATTCCACATTGTATTCATAAGTCATAACACCATTATGCATCCCATAAATCTATAGTTTTGAATTGTCAATTTACAATATAAATAAAGCCAGGAAAAGCAGATATTTTTCTACTTACAATTAAACCAACTTATTGAGACATATGGAGTAATAAAGAGAATGAATAATGAATGTATACAACAGATGATTATTATATCTAAAGTATAGCAAGAGCTTTCCTGAACTGATATACTATGCTATCTGAACTTAAAGGAAAACAGAACTGTAGTGTTGTTTTCTTCTTTACCTTTAAATGCCTTTTTTTCCCTTTCACATTAAGAAATTCCCATTAGAAATCAGGCAATTTTAAGAAATGGCTTTAGCAGTCACTCAATCACCATTCTTTGGTAGAATAACAACAGGAGGTGACTCTTAAAGAACTCAGTAATTTATTTAAACTTAAGGTTCTATTAAGTTCCAAATATTTTTTTATTATTATCCTTAGTATGTTCATGTTCATGCCTGTATATGTATGTAACATTAAATATTAGATTATGAAAAATAAAAAAAAATGTGAGGCCTTTCCATTTTTTCCTTTTATGTTTTCAGATGATACCATAACAGAAAAACACAACTATTGTTCTTTAACAGCAGACTGTCCCCGAGTCGATGCTCTAGGGCTAACCACGAAGTGCAGCATATGAAAGAAAAGGCAAGGTAGTTTAGAAGTTTGTTTTTTATGCCATTTGGGAAAAACCTCATCTTGCTCAAATCTAGCTGTTCAACACTTTGTTTGCATACACAACACAACCTTTAACAAAATGAGTTCCTGCAGTTACTTTTATTTTCCAAATGAGGTAAAGTTACATAAAGTGATCAACAACTTTCCACAACCCTGCTGAGGATGGTGGAAATACTGTTCTATATCACTCTGGAAAACACGGACGGGCCAATTCCAGGGCCTTTGGAAACTATCCAGTGGGTACGAAGCCAAATCAGAAAATATTTCTTAATACCAAGAGTATTCATAAAAGGTCAGTCAAGATGGGGCCTCTGAAGACATTACAAATGACTCTAGGATGAGCCCACGGAGGCATGTGTGAATGAAGAGTTGAAAGGCCTGGCAGGAGTCAGACTGTGGTCCATGCCAGTCACCCCGAGCCCAGGAACTCATGGCCCGCACCAGAACGGTCTCCACTCAGACATTCTGGCACTCCCTGTGGCTGCACACTGAGTCATAGGATGTGGCAAATCGTCCAGCAATTATCATTCTGGCATTGCACGAAGTAAAAATCATGGGGTTGCTTTTGTTCTGTTTTGTGAAGGCCAACTGGCAAACAACAGAACAAAAGATGGCAGGAAAGTTTTTTTTCACGTTTCTTCATCAACCCTCTTTTTGAAGTCAATTAGAAGTTTGTGGAGTGACACCGAGTGGAAGTATTTTTATAAATAAAAGAAAAAGCCTAGTATGTGCAAGGCCTCGTGAACTCTGAATTCTGCTTAATGATCTGGGATGCTGACAATGTTCCTGTTCTTCTCTCAGGAGCTCCCTCCCCCTTTCTATGAAGACCCCCTAAAAGAAGCACATATCTCAGTAGTGGAGCAATAGCACAGAGAGGATAAATAGTAGCAATAGCCTGTCATTGGCTTATACCTCCCCTGCTGGCTGGCCTTATTTAACCCCTGGGCTGTGGACTGGTACAGGTCCATGGTCTGTTAGGAACCGGGCCGCACAGCAGGAGGTGCGCGGTGGGCAACGGTGAGCTAGCGAAGCTTCATCTGTACTTACAGCTGCTCCCCATTGCTGGCCATCGCCGCCTGAGCTCCGCATCCCCCCACCCCGCCCCACCACCATCTGCGGAAAAATTGTCTTCCATGAAACCAGTCCCTGGTGCCAAAAACACTGGGGACCACTGCTTAGTACACCCAGGAACTCCAAAAGCACCAATTCTCAGAGGTGAAAGGTGCCAAACTGCTCCCATTTGCACCCTAGCACTTCTTGGAAACACGGTTTATAATACTATCTATATTAATAGCAAACAATGTGGCCTGAAACTGTTTAAAAAAGCTTTCCCCCTTGGAAGGAGGTTGTTCTAAAACTGTATATATTTTAAAATATTTTCATATATAATATTTTATATTATATATCAATATATGATATATATCATAATATAGATAAGTAAAATTTATCTATGTAATATTTTCATTTTGTAATTTATAAACCACTGGTTTGTCATGGAAAACTTGTATTTTTATATACTGAAAATCAAGACCAAGAATGTCAACAGTAGCATTCACATTGTCATGCTTTTTTTTTCCTACACAGGCAAATTACTGGTATATCTTTGCCTTAAGAAGAGCTATTTTCAATGACATTTAGGCTAAAATTAGCAAAAAATCAGACTTCTATCTTTATCTAATGATATCTGATGCAGATGAAATTTTATGGCTTTAACTGACTATCTGAAGAAAACTATCTTCAGGACCTATTCCTAACTCCTCAACAGAGTGGATTTTATTGATTTATTTCACCTCACTATATTTTGATTTTTATGTTAGAACCATGAATAATATCATGGTGAACAAATGAGCAAAACTCTCCTACATTGTTGTTTTAAATTCTGGAAATAAAAAGAAATAAAGAAAATGAATAATCTTAGTGTGTTTCAAAATCTCAGAGTTGTCTTCTTGTTGCCATGGATATGGGCATCCTGTTTATAATAATGGTCTTTTCAAAGAAATTGAAGTTCATAAAACTCACCAATTATAAAGTAGTACTTCTACTGCAATATCCCATTAAATTTATGAAATTTATGTGTCCTCAATATTTCACTTTCAATAGAGTCCTTAGTAGCAGTTTTTCCTACAATATGTTTTTCAAATGTCATTTTAAAATGATTAATATTTTAGTACATTTTTAAACAAAATACAGATTTCTGTTCATTACGGTTCTGTTGAAGAAAACATAATTGTTTAACAGTTCAAAATATGTTTGTATTTTTACACATATTGTGGTCATGGAAAAAGGTTAAAAATCTGTCAATAAAAAAGCTAATTGTAGCTAACATGTTCGAGTGCTCACTATGTGTCAAGCCTTCTTTTGGGAGACACGTATTAACTAATTTGTATTTTGGGATGGAAATTTATTTGGCAGCTTTAACAGAGACTGAAATAAGTAAATCACATTTTGACTATACGGAAAAATAAAATTTATTGATCAAATAGTCTACCTAGAGAAAGAAGGAAAAAAAAGGAAAGGAATTTCTGAGATGTTTTTCACTAAAAGTTAATGTTTCTATTTCACCTTAATACCTATTTTATTGGGTTTTTAAAAAGTAGTTATGTTTAATAGGAAGCAGAATAATAAGAATGGCTAACAATTATTAGGTATTTTTAAATCAGGCACTAAACTGTGTTACTTAAATATCCTCCATTTTCTAATCCACAAAACAACCTTTCAAATTTTCATTTTACAGATAAAAAAACTGGTGCTAAGGAAAGTAAGTAATATGTTCCAATACACACAACTATGAGTGATAGAATTAGGATTGAGCCAGACTGTTCTTTTATTCTACTCCAGAACTGAAGGTCTCAACAACTAAATCATGTGCTTTTTTCATTATTATGTAATTAAAGTATATATCCTTCTTTTACAGATATCTTCATGTATATTTTATATATCTTCATGTATTTTTATATATGTATATCTTAAAACATAATATTTAGTGTGTATATATATCTTAAAACATAAAATTTAGTGCTCTGTGTGTATACATATATATGAATATATGTGTGTGTGTATATATATGTGTATGTGTGTGTGTGTGTATACATATATATATAAATAAATTCATCAAACCGCCCCCACCCCAAAAACCAGTCTTGAAGGATAGAAGAGGAATTTACTGGAAATGGCCCCATATAGATAAGATAGTCTAATAGTTATGTCTTTCGGCCCTGTGAAAAAAAGAGAAAATGCAAGTCTAGGCCACTGTGATCCTAAGAAATTCCTCAAAATTTGAAAACAAGGCAAGTGAGATTTTCTCCTGTAGAGTATTTAAATTATAATACTTTTTTAATTTTTTGACCATTAACAAGCCAACCATGGATTCCTAGACCTCTCACAAAGGATATCTAATTCTTACATTTGTATTCTAACATCTTTAAGTCAAAGTACACTGGCCAAATTTAAAGCCATGTATTTATTTGCCTCAGTGTTTGCTGTAAACAGTAATAGCATCTCTGTAACACAATCTCACATTTCTAGTCACTTATTCAAAGCTATATATTGAGCACCTATGATGTGCCAGCAGTGTCCAGGCACTGCAAATGCAAAGATTAATAAGACATGGCTTCCACCTTCCATAGCTCAATGTGGATTTTAGGAGGCAGATATGTAGACCTAAATTATAATGTACTGTACTAGGTGTTTTCAAAATGTCTGAACAAAGGAACTGAGAGGATATAGCGACTACAGAAACCTTAATGTTTCATACCATGGTGCATTTCAATTTAGTCAACATATGTGAAGGAGTTTCCAATCAAGAGGGAAAGTGGGGCTCTTCTGTTAGGGGGAACATGTGCTAAGGCATGTCCAGGGAAAGTTAAAAAATTCAGAGTGGCAAGGAAGTAGGAAAGTGGCTGGTGATGGGGTAGAGAGAAAAGAATTGTGGTCAGACTATGAAAGGGTTGAGTTTCGTTCTTGAAGCCAGAGGTCTCCAAAATCTTTTATTGTGCCCCTCTATTAGCATGAATCCCCCAGTATATGTATATTTTTCTGTGTATAGGTGAACATATACGCACATTATAAAACACACTAGAAGTACAAATTTCAAAAGTACAATATAAAAATAAAATAAAATAGAGGTGCTAAGATTTCCTTCTCCTACCTAATGGATCAGTCTATGTACCCCACTTTAGAAACTCCATTAGGCAATGAAAATCCAGAACAGATCTGAAAACAAGGGAATGCTGCAATCAGCTTTGCTTTTCTAAAAAGGACTAACTCAGGGAAAAATGAGGAAAATGGATTGAAAAAGGAAACCTGGTGGCAAAGAGATCAGACAGAGTCCAGAGCAATTATCCAGGAGATGGTGAGAGCCCAGGTTAAACCTGTGGCAAGGAACAGAGGTTACGGCTGATTAGATAGGGCAGGTGAGAGAGTGTGAATGCCAGGACCACGCTGAGATTTTCTCTCCATCTGCATGGCTACTCAGAACCACACATCCAAGAGTATTCTTCTTCTGCATACTTTATATCAAGACCTTATTAAGAAAAGATAAATGAAATAAAGAAGAGTATATAAACAAAATTTAGAGTTCTATTTGGGTTGTGAATAGGTGAGTTCCTTACGTTAGTCTCCGTATTTCTGTTTTTCAAATATTTAAAAATAAAAATATAGCTTACTTACATGCTTATATTTTTAAATCAACTTCATTAACTAATGGAGAATTTTGATACTTATTATTACTAAACACTAAATTCTCCTTACAGAAACTAAGAAGTTTTGTTAAATTCAGTGAAATGTTGACATGTGAGAATTTCTTACCTTAAAATGACTAAACATTTCATACATCTGCAGATAGGTGCAAAATTGCTATCAGCTCCCCTCTTCTGTTACAAAATTAATGAGTGTTCAGTGAAGCCATAACAAAGAATTTTCCTCTAGGCATGCTATAAAAACATTTCTAGTTCTAGTATGAACACGAAGTCCTGCTTGAGAACCAATGATTTAAAATACGCACATTTTTGAAGATGACAAATGCCACACAAAAGAATTCTCTTGATTTTTCTCATGTTTAAAACCCCTGTCCTATCTTATCTACTCCTCTCTCATAATGAGTGTTTTCCTAAGGGAGGAATAAGGAACAATTACTGATTAAATTCAGAGTATTCTCCTCATTTCATCTGACTACTTAAGTATATGGAGCTCCAATATGTGTGAATATCACCAAAGTACTCAGTTGATTCTACCATACCTTCTTCATAAAAGATGATTTGGCCCAAAACTGATAGCTCAAATTACCTCAGGAGACAGGGATGGACTTGCTTTCACTATGTCAGTTTTCTGTTATACAATAAAGCTAGGGTCTGAACTTCAGTCTCTGAGTCATGCTATGTTCATTTTAGTCTGACTATAAGAGAAAGGCAGTTTTAGAAAGCTGAGCTATGAGCCTGTGAAAGTGCATGAAGCCATATATTCATGAAATAATCATTAATACAGTTTGTCCATTATGCTCCTTATGATAAAAATTTAATACTTTCATTTCCCCCTTTTTAAAAACTCCCATGAGAATTTTCTATATTTTATACTTTTCAATTAAATAAAATTTGTCATTAATCTTTATAAATAAAAATAATCCAAAATTTTAAAATATTAAAAACTAAAGATTTTTCCTTCTAGCATCAATATTCCTATTTAAGAATTTTATTCTCACATTTATAGAATAATCGGAAGTTTCAAATGCAAAATTTAATAAAATAGATTAAAAGTGTCAATGGACTCATAGGATAATAAGTCACATAGAAAAAAGTTGCAAATATCAGGAAACCTTTTGTTTTGTAGATTCATGAAAGAAAATAATTTGTATCACATCTAATAAAAATATATCTTATAACATTGACCCAATTATATGTATGTTTTCTTTTATAATTCACATTTTTCCATTATACTTGTATCTGGTTGAAAATAAACTCACTGTATATTATTACCTCTAAAAATGTCAATTATGCTGGAAAAAGAAATGGATACTTTGATTAAAATGCCATCATGTCACATTTTCATCATATTTAAAAATGCATGCAGAGGAGGACAGCCTTGAACAGTTGAGGTTACCTAGAAAAATTATATTGCAGTCATTGGTTTGTGAAGAAAGCTCAATCACCATTTCTTGCTCATCATTCTTTATAATTGATGATACCACTATATTAAAGAGATCTACCATAAATTGTGGAATCTTGGACAAGACATAATTCTTTAAACCTCAGTTTTCTACTGTGCAAAATGAAAGTCTGTCTATTGCATCTATCCATTACTTGCCTCAGTATTATTGAAATGATCACAGTGATCAGTGTGTTTTATAATTCTTTGTGTAAATCACATAATTAATGCAAATATGCACAAGGAAGACAGCAGGCAACATCAGGTCCATCTTGCTGGAACATCAGATGGTTGTTATTCTGTTTTGTGGCTCCTGATTTTTTAGAACAGGCAGAGTACTTTTCTAAACTTTCCATCCTAACATCAGTGTTGATCCTACATCTCTTCATAAATTGCAACCAAACCAAAAAAAAAAGGGGGCATGGGTCAGAAAAGGGAATAATAATAACATTCCATTCTGCAATGTGTAAGATAGTAGGGGAAGTAGCAACAAACTCTGCAAAGACAGTTTTTCTATAAGTTCATCTATTCAAAGTCAGAGAGCAAGACAGTGAGGTTGGTCAAAATCCCATTTCAGTTTAGAAAAGCTGAACTGGGTAAAATCCTGTGAGCAGAGTGAGTTTAGAATCCTCATAATCAGCTGATTGAGTGAATATGACCCAGGCACAAGTGGTTAACAGTAGCCCAGGAAGACTGTTCTCCACTCAGGAATGAAGAAATAGAAAACACACACATTTTCTCTCTCTCTCTCCCCGCCCCCCAAAATAGACATAAAAATAGATACTCAAGAAACAAAGAAATCCTAAAGGTTCAAAAGAATAATATATTCCTGAAAAATTATCTATTTTTATATTCAAAATAAAATTTTTTTTGAAACTGTGGTACATGGTCTCTATGAATTAGAAGCCCTGATTAATTGGTTTAAATAAAAGGCTACTGAGTATCTTCTGTGTGCCGGGTATTTTCATCTCATCGCATAAGGCAGTGTTTCTCAATCCTTGGTATACATTAGAATCACCTGAGAGGTCTGAAAAACTAAAGGAGGCCTGGGCTCCACCCTAGACCTCATTAGTCAATGCTGTCCAGGTGATTCTAATGTGTATCCAGGGCTGAGACCCACGTAGCTAGCAGTGGAGGGTACAACTGTAAACATCTGGACAAGATTCCAGCTGTCATGGAGCCATAGTTCTTGAGGTAAGAGTTAGTTCATGAACTGTGAAATAACATAATTTTAGGAATGATGAGAGCCATGATGAAAGCACAGCAGCTTGTTGTCCTTGAGAGATGGAATGGAGGGCCTGGGGTGGGACTCTTTTGGTGGTTGTTAGCAAGACTTCCTAGAAAAGGTGACACCTGAGCTGAGACATAAATATCAAGAAAAAACAGGCTTGCAAAAATCTAGGAGCAGAGTTTCATAGAAGGAAGAAACAAGTAGTGTATAGGTTTTAAGGTGATAGCTTCATGGAGTTGAAATGAAGTATGGAGGCCTGTGAGCAGGGGGTCAATGGTTTGACAGAGATGAGAGAGGAAAGTCAAGCACAGGTCCCAAAGGCCTCTTAAGGCCATGATAAGTATCCTGAGAACACAGGGGATTTTAGGCAAAGAAATGGCATAATCTAGTTTACAGAGTTACAAACCATTCTGATTTTGCGGGGGAAATAGATGAGGTGGGCAAGAGGAAGATTATTAGGAGGCTTTAAGTGGTCTAAACTAGAGATAATGCACCTTGAACAAGAATGGAAGTGGAGAGCAAGGTAGGTTTCAGGCACTGGAAAATGCTGATAGCTGACAGAGCTGGGAAACGAAGTTCACTATGCTATTCTGTTTTTGCATATGTTGAAAATTTTCTGTAATAAAAATTTGTCTAATATGTAACTAGGAAATTGCTACAGGTATAGGTTTTGAGGGAAAAGATTTTGAAGCAATTTCATATATGTTCTAGTTTTATAAAAGGGAACAGAAAGACTTATGCAGGTATGTGAGGAGTTAAATAATTTTCAAATTATTTTAGACATACTTTAGCAGATAGATTATAATCAAAACTAAATTCAGGAATGTACACTTGCATACAGTAGATTTTTTTCTTATTCAGTATGGAACCTGAACTCAAAGACCTCATTGGATCGCATGTTGTAAGAACATTTGCCACCAGCTGATTTGACTTTGTCCTGCACTATTTCCCTTAGCGGTGTTCCTGCATTTGTGGCCTTCCCTGTCTCAGAAGTGTGTTTCTTGTACTACATTCTTTAGCCCAAAATTTAGATGGAATTTCTTGGCAGGTTGATGATTACTAAGATCCTTTAAGACTCTTCCTAAAACTTGGTGGAGAGATTCCCTGGAGATCATCTATCTGCACTCTTGTCTCCTGGCACATGGGTTTTGCTGTCCTTATGTCAGATCAGAACTGTGGTGCAGCTTACATGCCAGGAGGACGTGGAGCTCTGTTGCCTGGATGTTCTGGGGCACTTTGGTTCCACTGGAACCAGTCCTAACTGAAGATATTTCTGGGTATCACCTCATTCTGTTAACTTAAGTCCATTGGAATTTAACTTAGCAATCTTCTACTGTGACTAAATTAGAAACATAATTCATTATACAACACAGTGGACACTTTTGATGGGTGCATCACAGATTGGTACATAAAACCTGCTGGACTCAAAGTCCACAAAAGAACACTTAAAGTTGTATAATTGAGTCACTCAATTATACAGGAGAAAGACACACTTGACTCTCCTCTCTACTGATTTGCCCTTATTCCGAGGTAGCGGGTACATGTTTAGATGTCAAACGCTGAGAAAACATTCCCTATTTCCTTTTTTACTTTATTTTTCTGAAGGCAAGTTGAAGGTTGTAGAAATAGAAACTTGAATATTGAAGGAGTTTATCAATAGTAATTTGGGTTTGTGGGATGAGTGAGGGTCAAGCAATGATTAGTTCTGTTACCCTCCAGGATTCTGAATAGTTAACTATTTATACAGTTGGATACTCTGCTGGGAGTATTACTAATTTTTTTCCTTTGAACAAAAGCAGAGGAGCAAAGAGTAACAAATTGGCCATCTTCCTGAGGGAGAACTGTGACTGATGCTCTCCTGCATCTGTTAGACTCATGCCGAATGACCCAAATCACTCACTTATTTAATTGAGAAAGATTTACTAAACTTTCCCATAGCTGAACAGTATCTGTCCATTGTTCTCTTCCTTATCATCTTCTATCCAGACGTGAATATTTGTGGGTCAACAATGATAAAAATCAGGACAAACAGATGTGTTTAACTTTATTAACTTACACAGTTAGTGAAATGTCTAATAATTCATAATATAATTGAGGAAATATACATAAAAATGAATATATCATTTTTAGGAGGTGGATATTCCAAGTATTTTTAAAGATTTACTTTATATTTGCATTTTGCCTTTTCTATTTTTTCATAATAAGCATGTATTATTTTTACAGTAAAAAATTGATTTTAAAATCTGTATGTATATAATTTTTATACTCCCTGTGTTTATAATTATGTAAAAACAGAAAACAAAACATAAGAAAATGTAACAAAAATGTTAGTTATCTCTTGGTAGCATATTTTATAGGTGATCTGAAGCACTCAGTAAATATAAATGAATAAATTTTCTTCTTTATCCTTTTTAATTTTAAATAGCTTTTGGTAACGAGCAAATGGTACATTATTCTTAAGAAAAGAAAATTGATAAAATGTCAACATTGGTCACTGATGTTGACCCATAGGAACTAATTTCTCCCCTCCCCCCCAAAAATGTTATTGATTACCACAACCTAGAAAACCAACAAAAATATTATATTTATTTACTATATACAAGGATACCATCCAAATATGTGTATAATTGTTGGCCTTGCTTTTGAAATTTGCTTGAATCTTTTATTCTGATCAACTTTTATTCTGATCAACTACAGGTCACATGTTTAATATCCTATATTATTTTAAATTTTTGAAATGATAGGCTAAAAAGTCAAAATGCCCTGGTTTCTTGTCACAACTCTACTACTTTCTAGCTATGCATTTTAGGTGTATTTCCTCTCTGTGATTGTTTCTATGATAGTTGGCTCCCTGGATTTCTATGCGGACTAAATGAGATTACTTAAAAAATTCAAGTAAATCATTTATCACAGTGCTTTGCATACAGAAATCATTCAATACATGCTAATTGTAATTATTTTTTTTCTTTTGAATAATATAGTGTCTGGAGCACAGTTCAATGTTCACTAAACAGATGTTGATTTGCTTTGACTTTAAAGAATTGCAATTGATCTCAAACTTAAAACCAGAAGCTGAGACCACACATATCAGGTTATTATTAAACAGTGAGCACATATTGAAGGACACACTTGAGTGTGCTCTACAATGTGAAAGAACTGTTTTATTACTAACATATGCAGGTTTTACATTATATAGCAATCATTTTTAAAAGATAGAAATAGTTTTCTTTACTTTTGCCTGTACCTATGACAGTGTAGCGAGGCACCAGCATTTACTATAAAATTCTTTTCCCACCCCTCTCTTCCATACCTTTCCATTCTGCCTTTAAATTTTACTCGTAAAATCTATAGTAGGTGCCCATTAGACAGACTGTCAGATGAGGTTAATATACATAATTATGAATAGCATGAATATTCAATAGTGCTAAAATATTATATTCTTTGCATATTTTTTAGTTCAGGCATCCTTGGAGTCCACCTGTGTATTGGCTAGAAAGAAATCTACTCAATGTCCAGTCGCTCTATGATTTCATTATGTCTCTACATTGCTACAGGTTCCTGGTACATAGTACCATAATACACATTTCAGAAAATTCACTGAATGAACGAATATCTAAATTAATGAAGTTTTGAAACTTTCCTTCAAATAAGTTGAAATGGAGTAGTTCATTTTTTGTACAGATATCTGTCAAACTTTCTCTGAATTAAAAAAAGCAGGCCATACCACCCCCCAAAAATGGGCAGTATGTAATGTGATGTGAATATGTAAAAACAGATATGTAGTAGTCATGCTCACCAAGCCCTTCCCATCCACAAATGAAAGAAATATGGTTAAAATTGTTGGAGGACCTTTATTATTTGCAACATGCCACAAAAATAAATTATTTTTATAAAACTATAAGTGTTTTATACAAGCAGCTGTCAATGTATTTATTAAATAACTCCAGTATCCAGGTGTTTGCATACCAAACGAAACCTGGGAGCCTCTACATTTTTTGTATTCATCACTATTTTCCCACAATATGTAAATAGTAAAAGCTAAAAAAATCATATTCATAGGTTGATTTTAAGTCTAAAATATCTATATTTATTTCTTGTTTTTTTTACCCATCAGGAAGAGGCACTGAGAAAATATCTATGTTTATATAGAAATATCTATGTTCCAAATTTTAAGCCTTTAAGAAGGAAAGACAACTATGGTTTTAATCTAAGATTTACATACTTGTTTAATCTAATGGTAACTTTAAAGACATTTAAAATCTTGTATGCCCTCCAAGTAAGCTTATTTAATAGATTAATTTATTCTAATATTATATAATCAAAACAGGATTCGGGCAAACTATATTTGAACTGAGATTAACATAATGACATACCTTTAATAGAAAGTCTTATCAGCTCTCTACAATTATCAAATGTTCTAATTTAACTGACAGTCAAACAATACAGAGGACAATTATAAAAATTCCAAAGTATTGTGAAAACATTTTTACTTCATCATGCTGCAGTTTTGGAGGGGAAAAGTCATCATTCTCCCCAGTGGATATTAAATGATTTTCAGCTTAAACAAAGTTTACATCTAATAAGGATCACTTTTTATTTTATGTGAGGTTTCAAAATGAAGTACTGTTTCCTGAGATTTAATACGTATACTTGGAAAAGGAAAAAAATCGTGCTTAAAATAGGTAAGCAAAGCAAGATTTGAGAGGCCAAAAATGCATGCTCGGAGCTTTCCAAAGAGACCAGAACCCAACATGTCCAGAGACAATAAGAGATTTTGCATGGCTAGGATGTCCTGGCCCATGGCCTTTGACTCACTTCCACTCCCGAGACAGAGAAAGAGGGGGAATGGTAGTATTTCAGTTTTTGCTTCAGAAAATATTCAAAGGACAAAATAAGCTGCTGAGTTTTAAGCTTGAGGAAAACAAAGAGAAAAACAAAGACTTTGTAGATGGACAGTGGGGGATGGGCACGCTTGTAGCTCTGACTCAGGCAGTGCAAAGGCAATTTATGTAACCAAAGTGTTTGCACCCCTGTAATACTCTGAAATTAAAAAAAAAAAAAAAAAAAAGACTAGTAGAGAGATAAATGTGATATTTACTTCGTCCAGAGAAATTACATTTCATAAAAAGCCAGGATGTTTTGGGGAGTGTGTGAATACGTGTGTGTGTGTAGAGGGTGGAATATGGACCTAATGAAAGCCTGAACTTGAATCATTGGCACAATTATAATTAAGGACGTGATCCTGAATAAGCCACTTAGCCTCAGAGCCCTCAGATCCTCAATTCAAATGATACTTCACTAATGCCTCCTAACTGGCTCTCTGTAAAAATTAAAAGGGAGTGAAGCAAAAGGACATGTAATATTCCTTCCAAGGCTTAAATATTCTATAGTTATGAATAGTTTTATAAAATACTGAAATAAACTATGCCAAAGTAATCAAAAGTGGTTATAGTAGAAGGTCTTGTTTATATTTTACTTTTTTGCAATTTTACAAATTTCTGCAATCTACTTTTATATTAAATTTATATATAAAAATGTAAATGTATAGGACACACATTGATCATTGCAGAGTGAAGCAGTGTTTACTCTTTAGTAAACAGGTTCACCATTTTTAATTATTTTAAAAGGGCTGGTTATGCCTATACTGAATGTTTTAGTTGACGGGACTCTTTTTCTTTTTTTTAATTTTCAATTTTTATGGGTTTATAATGGTTATACATATTTACATGTGATGTTCTAATACAGACATACAATGTGTATTAATTAAATCAGGGTAATTGGAGTATCAGTCACCTCAAGCATTTATCATTTCTTTATGTTAGGAACATTCCAATTCTACTCTTTTCCTTATTTTAAAGTATACCATAACTTATTATTGACTATCATCACTTTGTTATGCTATCAAATGTCATTCATTCTATCTAATTATATTTTTGTACCCATTAACCATCCCCACTTTATCCTTTCCTCACTCCCCTTCCCATCCTTTGATAATCATCATTCTACTCTCTGTCTTCATGAGATCAATTGTTTTAATATTTAGCTCCCACATATAAGTGAGAACATATGCAATTTGTCTTTCTGATCTTGGCTTATTTCACTTAAAATAATGTTCTCCAGTTCCATCCATGTTTTTGCAAATGGCAGGATTTCATTCTTTTTTGTGGCTATATAGTATTCCACTGTGTATATGTACCACAATTTCTTTACCCATTCATTGTGGATGGATACTTACGTTGATTCCAAATATTGACTATTGTGAATAATACTGCAATGAACATGGGAGGGCAGATAACTTTTTGATATATGATTTCCTTTCTTTTGGATATACACTTAGCAGGGGGATTGCTGGGTGATTGGGTAGTTCAATTTTTAGTTTTTTGAGGAACCTCCAAACTGTTCTCCATAGTGGTTGCACTGAATTACATTCCTGCCAACAGTGTACAAGGGTTCTTCTTTTTCCACTGGTTATTAATCCCTTTTCAGATGGGTAGTTTGCAAATATTGTCTCTCATTCTGTGAGTTGTCTTTACTTTGTTGTTTCCTTTGCTGTCAGAAGCTTTCTAGCTTAATGTGATTTTATTTTGTCCAATTTTGCTTTGGAGTATTACTTAAAAAATCATTGCCCAAAGACCAATGTCCTGAAGTGTTTCTCCAATGTTTTGTTTTAGTAGTTTCATAGTTTCAGGTCTTATATTTAAGTTTTTAATCCATTTTTATTTTATTTTTGCATATGGCTAGAGATGAGGGTCTAGTTTCATTCTTCTGTATGTGGATATCCAGTTTTCCCAGCAGCATTTATTAAAGAGACTGTCCTTTCAAAGGAACTTTTTTGCTGTAAGCATAAAATAACGTTAAAGAAGCCATGTTTTTTTCTCCAAGGATGTCTGCAGCATTATTTAGGCCATGGCTCATGCCCTTCTCTCTTGCAAAGCCTTTTCTTTGCCTTCCTTCTCAAGATTGCTTAGCAGAGCAACAAAGCAGTCAATATGTGCTTTTTTTTAATGTCCCTAATCACTTTGTATCTTTTATTGAAGTTAATTATGTATATGTAGCATTTCCCCAGTCTAAACCAACACAGGAGAGGAAAGATGTTTTATTTACCTTTAAATTCTCCTACTGTCTATCATAGAGTATTGAACAAAAGACACTTAATAAATGTTTGTGGACTGAATAATGCTCTTATCTCACCTTGGATTTTTGCCTCCATAATGGTTAATTTATATTTTATTTATTAAATAAAAAATGTTAATATTAAAGAACCATGCCATACTGTATTATAGCCATATGATATTACAGTAATCTTTGAAGGAACTCAGAAAGAGCAAAGTAATGTCAATATATAGTATTATACAGTGATGGGAAAAAAGTCTTTATCCTTAATTTGAAAAAACAGCTTGGCTGCTATAGTAATACTTCATGTACACATTCATATAACATAAATACCTACACACATACATAAATACCTACTGTGGGCTGAAAATTATAGTAAGGAATAAGGCTAATTAAATAAAACATGGTCTCAAAAGCTTAGAGAACTTCAGAGATTTTCCAAGTAAATATTATATTTTCATATGTCTGAAATGTAGTTTTAAATATAAAACCATTTTAAGTGGTTTTGAAATATGAAATTATAAAATGGCTTCATTCATTTCTCTTTTTTTGAAATGCTACATTTTACTTTGATATGACAAATATTCTTTTCACTATAGTTTAAACAAAATCAAAACAAGATAAAGGTAAATTTATCAACAAAGAACAATATAAAAATAGACAAAGCTTTTTGATTTTTAAATTGAAGAATACGGCATACATATGGAGGTTCAGAATAATATTTTTCAAATCTCTAATCCTTTATTATAATTAATAAACAAGAAATGTACATCAAAATGTGTAGAATACGTAGAAAAATTAGAAAATTAAGCCACACCAAAACAGTAAAGTCCACTGGACTTACACAATCTAGAGATTCAAATGTGTATATTCTTAATTCTTTTTATGTATAACATGCTGTTCTGTAGGCTTTTTTCATTAAAGTGTATTTTTCATATTTTCCTATAAGAAATATTTAATAATACAATTTTAACTTCACATAGAATTCCATCTTTTTTATGTTTCTTATTTATTTAACTATTCCTCTATTGCTGGAATTTACATTGTTTCAACATTTGTTTTAATTACAAAGCAGACTTCAGTCTACTATACATATCAAGCAATTCAATTTTTTCTTGTAATGTTATGACTTTGCTTTTTGTGAGGACTTCCAGCATCACTGGTGGTACTTTGTATGAGTCCCATGGTGTTAGTCAAGGTTTACAGGATTGCACTAAATACAATGAAAAGTTTGCAAGAACCATGAAAAATCACTTTTTACTGGGATATGCAATTTACTGGAGAGACGAAGTGCTCACGCAGAGATGATTAGTGTCATGAGCATGTTAAGCAGATAGTTGCAACACTTGAGCTCACTGTAATAGCAACAGGAGGTGGCTATAAAATTATTATATTAGTACAGTATTGCCACAGTTAATTTTATGCAGTTTTGACTTAACACTGCATCTTTATGTTTGTTTACATTTCTCTCGACTGTGGATGGTGCCATGTAAAGTCAGTAAGTTTTTGTGTGTGTAAGTTTTGATAAATTTTAACTTTTTATAATAGATTAGTGCATATTTTATGATGGTAAATGATAAAATAAACTAGTTTTTACACATATTTTATGCATTCATGACATATCTTTTTCTTACTTTTTTCAATATTTCTAGGGTATGCAGTACATCTGTGAGTTGTTTCAAATTGTCACAAATCTCAAAAATATTCTCCAATATATATATTAAAAAAAATTTGTGCATAAGTGGACCTATACAGTTCAAATCCATGTTATTCAAATGTCAACTGTATATATGAAATTACTTGTGTAGGTAATTTATATTATCTATGCATTTCATTTCAAGAAGGTAAAAAGTAAATTACAAAATAGTTGTTACATAAAGTACATATCGGGTCTAATAAAGTTGAGAACCACTACTCCAGGAGAAATTTCTCTTAAGCAAGAATTTGCTTTCTCCAATGTCTAAAGTAAGAGTAAATTTGCACTGAATTAGACTCTCACTAACATTTCCTTTCTTATATCAGTTTTGACTGGGTAGAGACATTTTTACGCAAACTTCCAAGTTCTTTATTATATTCTGAAAAGTTGAATTTCTTACATAAAATACTATTTAACATATAAGGAATTACTGTAATCTCTAATTTTATATATATAAAACATTGCTTTAATCTCTATATATTATAATCTCTAATTATATATATAGATATACATATATTTATGACTATAAGATAGTGATAAAAATATTTGAATAGAGTAAGGGCATATATTTCCAAAGAATTATTTTGCTTTACTTGCCATTGTCTTAAAAAGACTCCTATGCTAGGTTATGCAGGAGTATAAACAAACAAAAATAATTTCTTAAAATGAAGGTTCCACACTTGTAATTTTCCCATTCTCTTCCCTTTACCTACAACACTCTCTTCTCTTCTTGGTTACTCTAATCTATTGCATAAGAACAAACTCATATATCATCTTTACAGAATCATCTCTTATATTGCCAGCGGTAGTCATTTTCTTTACCTAGGCTCGCAATTACACTTAATTGCTTCTATTATATCAATTACATGCATGCAATATATAATTTTTCCTTTGCATGCCTGTTTATTGAGAGTAACGTTTCCCCACACTCCTAGACCAGCCTTACAGTTCTACGGCTATCTTAACAAGTTAAAATTAGAACTTTCTTTTAAACCTATTTAAACAATCAATTATAATTAGACAGCCATGGTGACAAGTAACTCCCAGAACCAGTTTTAAACCTGTTTTATCAACCAGTGACAGCTAGCCTCAATAAACATACTTCTGAAAGCCAACCAATGAGAAATCCTACTTTGGAAAGTTGATCGGTGAACAAAAGTCTCACTCTAATAACACATTTGGGAAAGCTAATCAACAACTCAGTCTTTCCTGAGTAAACACACTTAGAATCCTAGGTCATTTCACTTCCAATGCTAAAAGCCACTAATCACTGACTTACATGCTTTCTATGTTAACTAGAAGCGTAACACAACAAAAGTTTATCTCACACACTGTCTGAGGGTTAGAAATCTTGGAGTGCCTTCACTGGCTGGTTCAGGCTCAGGGTCTCTCATGAGGTTGCAGCCAAGCTCTCACTGAAGCTACAGTCATCTGAAGGATTGATCAGGCTGGAGCCTCCACTTCCACAGTGCATTAACTCACATAGCCCTCAGTGCCTCACTGACTGAAGCAGAGGGTCTCAGTTTATCAACACATAGACCTCTCGACAGGGCTGGGGGAATGTTCTCATGACATGGCAGCTAACTTTCCTCAGAGTGACTTATCCAAGGGAGAGCAAGGCAGAAGCCAGAAAATCTTTTCTGACCTAGCCTGAGAAGTGATGTATCATAACTTCTATGAATTCCGTAGGTAACACAGTCCAATTCTGATACAATGTGAGGGGGAAATACACACGAGCATGAATACCAGGAAGGACATCACTGGGGCAATCTTGGAGGCTGGCTACCATTTCTCCCCAAACCCTATATAAAATCAACAGTCTGATTTGTTCAGAGAGACTGTGCCTAACCAGCATAACTCTCCTCTACTTAAGTGGGCAGTAAATTCAGCTTTGTGTTTTCATTTCAGATACAGAGTGTTGGTGTCATCTTTTGCTATTTCTAGATGTTCTTCCAAGATTTTTTGGAAGTTCCTCATTTGGTAGCATTCTATTTAACCTATGGACCAACACAGGCTCTCACTGAACCTACTTGAGCCAAAACTCTGATAGCGCTTTGGATCTGCTAGATTGTGAACACTTCTAGGGCAGGGATTAAATCTAAGTTTCCAATTTTTTTTGCCAAGCATATAGTAGGCATTCGATTAATACTTGTTAAATAAATAGATGCAGAAGTTATAATGAAACATTAATCTTCTAATTTTCATTTTCAAAGTTAAGCAATGTTGAGTAGTAGATTGTTGTGAGTGTGCAATGTGCAACTTGCATTTCCCTTATCTAATAGACTTGGTGCCATCTTAATGTCTTCTTCCTCAGATGCTTTGTGAAGTTGGGTTTAGCGGGTGGGAGACATAACTCTGATTTTATCCTTGAATTTCAAGGAAAAATGGAACTCACATAGAACATTTATTTCATTAAATGAGGAATATCTAATTCATCACCCTAAATAATTTTTAGTGACTTGAGCATAGTTGAAAAACTTTAACCAGACATAATATGGCATTCATTTTTATCTTGCTCTTGGAAGATTCCTGTAAGTATACTGAATGTTGAAAATTTTTAACCAACTGAGTCATGTAAAAATGAAACATTTTTCCCATCAGCAATTACAATTACTGTGAAAACACATTCATATCATTTGCCACTAACAACAACAACAACAAATCAAAGGGACATTAGAGAACGTGAAATTGGAGGCTGATGGCAGGATATAGTTAGGAAAAAAAGGGGTGAGTGGTATATACCCAAACAACTTTTGCAAGTCTAATTGGGTATAAAATATATTTTTCAGTGACTACATCATTCATCTCAAGCAAGTAGATACTCTATAGGCAAAGTATAACATTGAACTAACAGTAGTATATTTAAACTTCTCCAAAGTATAACAGGCCATTTCCTATACTTAAGCAGATATAAATGACATAAAACATATAGAGCTCCTTTCAGATCAGGATTTGTGTTTTTCATTTTACAATAATTAATTCTACAGAATACCTCAAAGAATGGATTCAGAATTAAGCTTAGTTTTGACAAAAGTAATAAATGTCTCTATTCTAAATAAGTGAAGGAAAACCAGGACAAATCGGGATAGCAAATTTAAGAAGGCAAAATAAATTATACACATATCAAACAGTTACAAGAAAATATCACAAAATTAGATTAAAAATTATGGGTAGAAGTCCAAGTAAATGCTGGGATGTATATTTTTAAAAGTCCTTAAAAAGTATAAAAATATAAGCAGAACTAGTAGTAGCTAAGATTATATTCACAATAAATCAGACATGTATTAGATTATCACATCTTATTCTGAGCTCCATCACTTAAAAAAATGAGAAAATCTGAAAAATGTTCAGAGAGAAGTGCCAAAAGACATCAAGGATTAGAAGGCGGGATTCTAAAAAATACTTTAAATAGCCCACTTTAGAAAAAAGTCATAATAACCTATACATAGCCTTTATTTTGTGGATAGTGAAAAAGTTTCAACTGCAATAAGGGGTATATAAGGAAAGAAAGTCTTATGTTGTTAAGTTGAAAATTATGAGAGAAGATCATCAAAAATCAGCTTTGAGTGGCAAGGACAATGTCATTGCTGGAGTCTTGAAAGATGAGATAGATTCTCCTTTGGTTTATGTGCATCAAGTGTTGCGTAAAGACAGTGGCACAAACTGAATGACATTAAAAAGATACCTTGTACTTTTCAATGGACAACAGTGAATAGGCCAAGAAATCAGGTTCTAGTATTAATTACATAATTTAAATAAAAATATGTTATAAGGGTAAGTAAAATGCATTATATGAAGTGGTGGAAATTATAGACGAGAAGAAGTAGCAGAACTAGAGGTCTTTGCTCATTACTCAGATCTGAACTAATTAGAAACGTTACAGGAATACAATAATATGATTTCAGTTAAAATGAATCATTTGTTTGAGAAAATAATTTAATCATTAATATATATTCCCTAACGATTTCCTTGAAAGATAATGGCTAACCTACCCCTTCAAGGTATCTCCGTTAGACTTTCTAGACTTATAGGGCTAAAATGTACTTAATATAATCTACAGTTTCTAGGTTGAAAATTAGCCAAGGTCACAAAAGAAAGCTTAATGAAGGGGAGGAAAAAGCTCCGCAAATATGTGACAAACCAGAGGGCCGGGGGAGCAGACAGCACATAAGGAAAGACAAGTGAAAACATGTTAAAAGACTAGCTTTCCAATATACCCTTTCTGAAAGTAAGTTTAACAAGACATATATTCCTAGAAAAAATTTAAATACTTGTGTTTTACAAGATTATAATAACTGAGAAGAAACTCTTTGTATATATTCAGCAAATTGAAATTATAACTTATTCAGCATTCCGGTTACATTCGAGACACTGTTCTAGGAATTATGGGATATGAAAATATGGATATACCAGGTATTTTTAGAGAATCTATGGTCCTAATACTAGATAATTTGTTAGCAACCCATGCCGTTTATAGAGCATTCATAACTCTATTTGCTCCTCAATGTTTGCCGATGATACATCTCTGGATCAACTGAGTGAAATCAATAAACAGAAGTGCCTATGTTGTGGAGTGTTATGTTGGAACACATAATAAATTCCCAAGCTATCTTCCCTAAAATGTTTATAGTTAAGGAGTTACTCAGTTTTAGGAAGCACTTCTGTAATAGCCATCTTTTTCAAGGCAAATGCTACAACTTTCTTGTCAGTCAATTTAATAACAACTATAATTCAAAAAGATGCAAGACTCTGGTCACTTAACCAAAGAAAAAGGGAAAAAAATCAGCTTAAAAGCTCAGAAGACAGAGTTCTCAAGCTATAACATAATGTCACCTGCATATTTCCTTCTTATTTGTTTTATTTTATCAAAATGTTTTCAAATGGACTCTAAACAACAAATACAAATCTTTAGAATGATATGGGTCATGTTCTGGTAATTTCAGGTGGAAAACTGTAGAGAGAATAAACAGCAACCAGGGTCTTGAATTATCTTATAGAACCCAAGGCCTTCAACTTAAGATATTCTTTTTCATAATGTTCCTTCCTTTTCTCTCCCTATTCTTCTGCCTCTAGGGTGTCTATACCAGAACTGTGCACTAAAATATATCTTTAAATACACCAACACGGTGAGATTACATTGAATTTATGACTCTCTTTAAATAAGTTTTCAAATGCAAGTCTTAAAACTGAAAGACAAAATATCTTCAAAAATATTGCCAAAATAAAAGTTTCGTTATCTTGGTTCTTTAATATTTATGTTTGCAACTTTCTTTATATAGCTTTATTGAGGTTTAAATGACAAACAATAAACAGCATATATTTAAAGTATATAAGTCAGTGAATTTTGGCATGTATACATCCATGAAACCATCACCATAATCAAGATGACAAACATTTCTATCACCTTCAATTTTTTAAAGTCATCACTTCTCACTCCCACTGCCAACTCTATCCCGAGGTAACCACAGATCTGCTTCTGTCACTATTGGTTAGTTTGCATTTTCTAGAATTTTACCTAAATGGCATCATATTGTATGTACTATTTCTGGTCTGGCTTCTTTCACTCAGCATAATAATTATTTTGAGATTCATTCATGTTGTTATATGTATCAATAGTATCAAGGTTTTATTTAAAATTTTGCTGAACATTCTACATGGATATATCACAATGTATTTATCCATTCATCTGTAGATGGGCATTTAAGTTGTTTCTAGTTTGGGTCTTTTATAAAAAAAGGATCATATGAATATTCATGTACAAGTTTTTGAATGAACACATATTTTGTTTTGTCTTGGGTAAATTATATAGAAGAGCAATGGCTGGGTTGTATGGTAGGTGTCTGTTTCAACTTTTTAAGACACTGCCAGACTATTTTGCAAAGTGCTTTTATCATTCACATTTGCACTAAAAGAATATCAGTGTTCCAGTTAATATGACAGCAGAAGCATAAGTCACAAAAAAATATGGTGGTAAACTGGATTTCATCAAAATTAAAAACTGCTCTTCAAAAGATGCAATCAAAAGAAAGAAAAGACAAACCACAGACTGGGAGAAAATATTTGCCAAGCATATATATGTTAAGGAATTTATATCCAGAATATCTAACAGATTCTCAAAACTTAATAAACAACATAAAAATGACCAAAAGATTTGAACAGACACTTTGCCAAAGAAGATAGGCAAATGGTAAATACATGAAAAGATGCTGAATATCACTATTTACTAGAGAAATCCAGATTAAAACCACAGTGAAATACCAATACACATCTACTAGATTAGCTGAAATCAGAAAAACTCATTACCCAAGTGTCGATACAGGTGTGGAACAAATGTAACTCTCATGTCTGTGTCAGTGGGTAATATGAAATGGTATAACCACTTTGGAAAACAGTTTAGCCAAGAAAATGCAAGCACATGTCTAAACATGGTACTTTACATGAATGTTCATAGCAGCCTGTAGTAATCCCAAAGTGAACAACCCAAATGTCCATCAGCAGCTGAGTAGATAAGCACACTGTGTTTCCACTATTCTAGTGAAGGAATCAAAGCATAAAATAGTCACTTTTTAAATTGCAGGCACAATACCTGGGAAGTAAAGGGAATATTTTATAGGGCCTATGTATCATCCCACATCATCTAAATGATAAATATGAGTATATCTTATTTATTATATATTATAAAATATAAATTCTTTATTATCAAAAATAAAGTTCACTATCTTACCTATATATTTATATCCTTCTTCCCCATTTACTATGGGTCTCAGCCAAGTTGACTTAAGTTGTGTATTATTGCGCACCTGGGCACCTTGAGGAGGATAGAGTGTAAATAACATTTCAATTGCGTGGAACTTTTTGATTAGTTCAGAATATTTTTCTTGGCCATCTGTAAAAGAAAGGAAAAATATTTAAAATTTTAGAGATTTTACACGAATGTCTTCATGTTTAAGAGATGAAAATTAAAAACTATTTAACAATTTGAATACTGAATGTTGCATTGAAAACCTGGGTTTTTTTTTTTTTAGTCAAAGTTACTTCACCGAAATTCTTATTGTTCAGTTAATTTCTAGCAAAAATTAAATGGTATGAAATTTACTAATATTTTCAAACACTATCAGTTTAGAGCAGTACCATTAAAGCTGTGGGGAAAAAAATTAAGATATTCAATGAACAGAATTCATGTTATACATCCTATAACTATATATTTTTTTATTTTTAATTACCATTAAACAATGGAATCAGATTAATCTGAGAAAAACATTGAGTAGGTGGAGAGTTCCACAAACTAGAACTACTGAAATAATTAATATTCCTAAGCTATGGTTTTTAAGATAATATAAAAATGCATCTGCTATGACTAAATATTTTTGACAAACATAGAGCACATGTTATTTGCAAAGAATTCTTCCAAGTGCTTTAAAATATTAACATATTTAATTTTCATAACACCTATAAGGTAGATCCTATTATTTCCTTTTACATGAAGAAAATGAGCCTCAGAGAAATTAAATAAGTTGTCCGAATCTCACAGTCAATAAATGACACAAGAAAGATTTCTACATCTAAGGAAGCTCTTCTTTGCAAATCAGTCTTTGTCAAATGAACATGCCCTGCATTAACCGGTAGATGAGAAAACTGGAATTAAAAAATAATTTAAATTGTAGAGTGAAAAATCTCTAATATGGCCTTTGGTCTCCGGTTTGTAATTTCAGTTTTTGGTTTATAAGCCAGTGTACTGAATAAAATTCAATGAAGCAGTCTCCTGAGCATTTAAAGTGACTCTACATAGAAACATTTTAAAGAAAAGAAAGATGCTGATGTAAATCTCCATTTATAACCCTGTTATATTTTTCCCTTCCTTTGTTCTTATTTTCTTTTATTTTGTTAAATGTCATATTTTCTGGTAAAGTCAGTATAAGGCAGTATGACCTTATGATTAAGAAAGTAGATTTGTTGGTGAGCAGTGTGCCAGGTATCAATCTATATTGTCTCATAGCTCTAAATCCATCCTTCATTGTCCTGCTTGTGAGACTAGAACATTTTTCCCTTGCCATACGGCACGATTTTAAACATCAACCATAGAGGGCAATGGAGAGAACTAGAGGTTAAAGGGGCTCTTCCTGGTTCTGGTGTTTCTCTCGGCAGACTCCTGCAGTGCACAGTGGCCAACTGGGCAGGGCATCTTATGGTCAGTTTTTCTGGCACACTATAGGCTACCCCCCTCCTCCCACCACTAGGAGCTTCCTAGAGAGTTCCGTGGTGTAGCACTTCCCATGAATGGGCTCCCAATGAGTTCCACCGTGTGACATCACCCTATGGACAGTTTCCCACAGAACCCCAGAAAGTGACTTCCCCTTGAGCGCCACTAACATGTCACCTCAGTGAACGCCATCATTCACTGGGCCACAGGTGCACCTTCTCTAAAGAGATCTGGATCCCACTGAGTGGGCTTCGTTAAAATCTGTTCTTTCCTTAGGTGCTCTGCCTCAGACCAAGGGATAGTGACCACTTCCTATATCTGCTCTTGTCAATTCTTAGAGTTCTTTTTACCCCTTGGTAGACAATCATAGTTACTCCAATCTCTGTCATAGTTAATAATTCTTTAAATTAGACTTTTCCTGCTCAAATTGCTATTTAGTTTCTGTCTCCTGAATGGACCATAACTGAGACAGACAGATCTGGGTTCTAATTCTTCAACCAGCATTAACAGGTTTTGAAATACAGTCATGCACCACATAAAGACATTTCAGTCAATGATGGACTGCATATACAATGGTGGTCCCATAAGATTATAATGAAATTGAAAGTTCCTATTGCCTGGTGACATCATAACCGTTATAACATCATAGCACGGTGAATTTCTCAAGTGTTAAGTGATGATGCTGGTGCAAACCTACTGTGCTGTCAGATAAAAGTACAGCACACATAATTATGTATAATGCATAATACTTGATAATGATTATAAATGACTGTGTTACTGGTTTATGTATTTACTATATTTTTAATCATTATTTTAGATGTATCTTTCCCAGTTATTTAAAAAAAAAAAGTTAACTGCGAAACAGCCTCAGGCAGGTCCTTCGGGAGGTATTCTAACAGAAGGCATTGTTATCACAGGAGGTGACAGCTCCATGCATGTTATTGCCCCCGAAGACCTTCCAGTGGGACAAGATGTGCAGGTAGAAGACAGTGATATGGACAATCCTGACCCTGTGTAGGCCTAGCATACTGTGTGTTTGTGTCTTAGTTTTTAAAAAAAAAGCAAAAGTTCTGAAACAAGAGGAAGCAAGGTGTACTTAGAAACTAAAATAAAGCCAGGGCTGCTAGAACAGAGATGGAGGAGGAGGTAGAGGTCAGAATGTTCAGAACCTTTTAGGAAATAGTAAGGAAGGGACCAGAGATTTATTTTAAGTGCATCAGGAAACCATTGAGTAGGAAAACATATGGTAGGTTTGCATTTCTGAAATATTATTCTAGCTGCTGTTTATAGACAAGATTGAAAGGGCCAAAAAGACTATTTCAGGGGCTAAAGTGTTTGTGTAAAAATAGATAATAGTTGGTCTAGGATGGTGGCAGTAGGGAGTGAGGGTCCTAGAAGGGCCCCTAGTTTTCTAGGTGGTGCCATGAGATGGATGCTATTGACTGAGACAGGCAGCCCTGGCACAGGACAGGCTTTGGCACATAGGCTTTGAGATGCCTATTTGTTAGTCAAGTGCAATTGCCAACTAGGCAACTGGGTATCTTTATTTTGTTGTATTTTCTTAACTCTCAGTTGTATATTTTCACATTTTGATGTTTCTAAAATTAGGCTACATGTTACGAATGGGCGCATCATAATTAAATTACTAGTCCTTTATATTTCTTAGTGGTATGTAAAATGGTGGGCCCATCAAAATTTATAATGTCTTAGCCTCAACAAAATATGCTACTCCTTGTTATTGCTAATACTAACAAGGAAGATCACCACAACGCTGCTTAATAGCCCATGAGTGATTAACCTGCAAATGGCAGAAACCCCAGGATGCTGGTCAGTATCCAACAGGAACCACTGACCCTTAGGGCATCCAAAGTACTATAGGAGTGACCAGAAAGGGCAAGACTTCAAGACAACTGCCTGCTTTTCCACCTACCCACCCAGAGCATAGGCAAGATGGGGTAGGGGTAGAGGGGACAGGACTGTGCTGTCATTTATATAAATAGGTAGAGGCTGTACCAGCATCTGTTGGATGTAGGGCATCTTCATAATAAGAGTTAACATTTAAATAATACCACAGACTAAATGGCCTTGAGTTATTAAGCCAGAATGACAGACCCAGTCATTGAAGTCAATTATTAACAAGTCTTTATAAGTATGGGAAGAAGTAGCCTAATCCTTTATCTTTACCCAATACCAGCACTATTATGTAACTAAATTTTTCTGCAAGATTAAAAAAAAAGTATACTTTATAGCCTTCAAACTAATCAAAGATCACAGGCTAAAAACAATGGCAATAGGCAATGAAGATTTTTTTTCACTGTGAATCTTATACATTCATTAAAATGCTTATTTATCTCCCATAAGCTACTGGCCATTAACACGAGTTTTTCAACATGTAGTTATCATATGTGAGTTTGAACTGGTGAACAAATAATCTATAACCCACTGTAAATGACCAATTTCTAAATGTTGTACTTTTAATACCTTGTCACTGTTCAGTTAAAGCACTTTATGTTGCATTCATTTTCTTTGATTTGAAATAAGTGAATGTCATACTTTTTTGTCATGCCATTTTTATCTAAGCTTTTTTCTGTTCATTAGTAAATTTTAAAAGGAGGATAACAATTTATCAATATGAAAAATTATGTATGTCTTGAACAAGAGAAAGTGAATCTAAAGAAACCTCATTCTTAATGAAACTTTCTTCCATTTAACTTCTTTTAAGTTGAAATATTAGGTCTTAAAGCTCATTAATGGAGGAAAATATTAAGATTCAAAACTAAGGTGCAAGATGGTTAAGAAGGCAGTTAAATAATATGCCAATGAATGATATAACCTGTAAAAATAAATGCAAGGACCACTGATCTCATATCACAAATACCAACATTACTTAATTTAAAGAAATGTCAAAATCTTCACTAACACTTGACTGAGAGTACATAATACAAAATAAGGAAGTGAATTAATAAAAAAATGTTAAAAGTATAACAAATATTATTATCTTTAAATTCCTTCAGTTTGTGAAAATAGGCACATATTATAAATTTCACCAGACTGTTCAAAGGTTAAATGTATGAAAAGGTTGCCCTTGACACATAGATTCATAAATACAATCAAAACTCTATTTTAAAATAGAAAATTAGGGAATTGCAGCATTTGCTTGCTCCATAATTAAGGCACATTTATCTTAAAAGGTTTATTTCTTCAGCGGAATAAATATAAAGAGTTCATAAAGAAATATCCCAACATTTTAGCTTTATTTTTGTGCTGTATTTCTTTTTTTTACTTTTTAGACTTACAAGCAAATTAAATACATTTTCAAATGTTGGATATAGAAAGCTAAAAGACTTTACTCTTTTTCTGTTTTCATGGAATTTAGATAGAAAATGCAGATCATATTACTAAACACAAATCATGTAGCTGCCGAAACATTAAAATAATTTTGGTCAATAATTAAAATAGAATTACGAGGATTCCTTAGGAGGAACATTTTCTTTCTTCTAAAAGTGTGTGTGTGTGTGTGTGTGTGTGTGTGTGTATTTGTGTCCGTGCACTAGAAGTAATACAACTCTTCTCTTATAAATAATTAAAGTACTATGATTAATTTTAAGAATTTCCCTTATTTTTCTCTGAAGGTCCCAGTCTTACCATGGCCAGATTAAGGTCATTAACATGACTTTACTTCTGCTAAAGACAAAAGACTAAAGACAAATGCTTCCCAGACTTTAGTTACATTTGTGAGAGTAACATATTAATAATAACACAGAAAATCCTCAAAACTTAAGAACACAGTGACAGCTGTTATTGACCTCACCATGCATAAATCATAAGATATTTCTTTTCACTTTGTTTGAAGGAGTATTTTAATAAAGAAATTTACTTCCTAGGTTAGAAGTGTAAGAATTCCAATTATGTGCAGCTACTCTTAATTGTTACATTGGTATTCTCTATCCCCTTGTTTTTTTTTGCTACCAATTGCCACCTTTCTGGTCATTTTTCTGTATGTATACATAGCCTTAAGAGGCAGAGGTAAATCCAATCTATCTCTAAGCTATTCATTACTAATATCAGGTTTAAAGGTACTTTGGGAAGAGAGTTGAACTTAGCTATACAGTTCAATATTTTAAGTATTATTTTCCTATATTATTTAAATCCCTTAGAAAAAACTGTAGTAATTTTCAGTCGACTATAACAGGCATAAGCTGTATACCTTTACTCAACATTAATGTCAGCCTGGCATGCAAAACATGTATATATATTTAATAAAAAAATTTACCTTCCCTTTCATGTGTTTAGGACTCTTTCTAGATTGAAGAGGCAAAAGTAATATGCTATTTCATATAGTAAAAATGAACTCCAAATAAATGGATATATTTTCTAATGGATTTTTCCAAGTAAATACCATTTTTGAAATTTTATATATTATTTTTTTAAACAATAAATGCTGTCTTTCAGAACTGAATCATTCTTTAACTTTTTAGACTCCATGTGTCAGACTTAGATTTCTCAATAGTAGTAAAGATGTATATAATTCAAGGCCTGTTTATTGATTCTAGTAAAGTTAAGATTACTTGTTTCTGAAACAAGGCTGGGTACAGGCCAATTAATAAGTGGAGGAATTTACTTATTTAACAAAGTCCAATATCCTGGCTCTGATTTATTAATATTTACAGGTATCGATAGGTAATAATATCCCTAGTTGAAGGTGACACAGTAAAAATTTCTCTCTTCTCCCATTATACCAAGAAAAATCATTTTCAACCAATCAAAAATATAACTTCATCTTTACTGAAACATGAGAATTCCCATAACTTCCAGTAACTGTGAAGAATATATAACAGAAACAATAAAATTCAGACCTAAATAAGATAGAATACCTAGAGTAGACACAAATTTGGTATTAGTGAAGCCCTGGGTATAATCCACCTTGATGCACAATTCCTCTCCATCTATGGACCTGTGAAACTCAAGAATGAAGTTATTTGCTCCCAAAATACGATGATGGGACAGTTATAAGACAATTACAGACATTACTATTCAAAAAGGAAAAAATGGAAAGAAAAAGGGAGTTGCTGATCCCAAGCCATTTCAAAACCCAAATGGGCAAACTCCATTAGATTTTCAGGACTGAGAATAATCCCTTATGGTTTTCAGCTCTGCCCCCTAAGTCAGTCATTTTTCTTTTTTCATGAGTTTTGCAGCTGAGAAGTTTTAAAAGTGTGTTTCCTGCCTGCACACTTGTGGGTGTCCAGTAGCCTTTTTTCATTTCATGTTGTCTCTGTACCTTTTCATTCAAGCTGGCCGTGTTCTACTGATAGAAAATTCTCAAAATCGTGTAGTCCCATGTACATCATGAGAATTCACTTCATCAGACAAGAGGCTTCTCCACAAATCTTTCCTGAGTGATCCCACTGCTGTGCTTTGAATGTTTCTTCTCTCCAAACTCGTGTTGAAATTTGGTTGCCATTGTGGTCGTGTTGGAGGTGGGACCTTTGGGAGGTGATTAAGTCATGAGGGTTGGACCCTCATGGGTGGGATTAATGCCATTATAAAGGGGTAAGTTCACCCCCCGTTTGTCTCTTTGCCCTTCTGGCTTCTACCACGTGATTATGCAGCAAGAAGGCCCTCACCAGTTGCCAGCTCCTTGATCTTGGATTTCCCAGCCTCCATAACTAGAAGAAAATAAATTTCTGTTCATTATAAATTATCTAGTCTCAGGTATTCTGTTATAGCAGCACAAATAGACTATGACACCCATACCCATTTCTGGCTTTTGCTTTGATGACAAAGGAGACTTATCGGTCACACATTTATTCTCTTCAAAGAGCCTTTATATGACTGAATTTTCTGATTTTTGAAATTTCCGAGGTATCAGCAAAAGATTGTCCAGCCACATTCTCGGGTTTCCCTCTACAGCATACTTTTCCGACAGTGAATCCCCATTTTGGCATCTTTCACAATCTGGGTGGATTGAGAATCTCCCAAATCATCTAGTCCTCAGTTTTTGCTGTCGTCGTTGTTGTTCAACAGTTCTTCTCTCAAATGCAGTTCTTCTCTTGCATTTTACTATAAGGAGCAAAAAGAAAGCAGGCTGCACTTTCAACTCTTTGCTTGCAAATCTCCTCAGCTAAATGTCCAAGGTCATAGTTTACAAATTCTACTTCTACATAATTGTAGGACGTAATTCCACTAATTAAGATTTCTGCCACTATATAAGAAGAATTTTCTCTCCTCCAGTTTCTAATTGCATGTTCTTCGTTTCCTTCTAAGCCCTCACTTGCAGCACCTTTAACTTCCATACTTTTACTAGCAGTGTGTTTATGATTTAGATATTCTTTAAGGTGATTTAGGTCTTCCCTACCATGTTCCTCACTTCCTTCTGAGTCTTTCTTTATTAGCGGAGTCATTAACATCCATAATTCTACTAATGATCTGTCCAAGACAATCGGGCTTCTTAGTATTCTAGCTTCCAAGCATTGCCCATATTTTTAGATAATATGTATCAGTCAGTGTTCAACTGAGGTAGAGGCAGAATTAGTAGGATTTTCCAAAACAACATTCAATAAAAAAAGAAAATTATCTATAAAGTTCTGAGAGAATTGTGTAATCCACAAGTTTTATATGAAACTAAGTATAAAGATACCAGAAAACATTCACAGGAAATATAGCATCCACAAGCTCTTCTTGAAATACAAAATATTGTATTTTGTTAAAATAGAGCCAATAAAATTGAATCAAAATAAAGAACTAAAAATGAAGCCGAGGGAGGAAGGGGTGGAGCGGAGGAAGGAAGGAACTGGTGAGCATTGAACCTGTCTAAATATATAGAACTATAATGTCAAACAACTGTAAGACCTGTAGAAGTCTAAATGTTATAAACCTTGAAATATTTTTTAAAATCATAAGATATTTTTAAAACAGGGAGATGTTTGGGAGGAGAGGTAAAAGGAAACTTAAATGTGATAATTTTCTCATTTTATTAGCAGGATGTCAAAAGACCAAAAATAATACAGAATTATCCATAATAATGCTAAATTTCCAACATGTAACATAATATTTTAGCCACACATATTGCTGCCTTTAACAATATAGAGGTTTGTTTATCAATGAAAAGGGGAAAGGCTACACATGTATATATTTATATTGTCTTCCTCCATTATCCAGATGAATTAAAGATATTTGGAATGAAATATTTGTTTCTTTAATTCTTACAGCATGCTTTTTCTATAAAAATATAAATAGCACACTTTTTTCTACAATATATAAATTTATCATTTTAGGCTATTTTTTAGATCTAAGCAAACACTTACCAATCAGGTTATCTAACAATTTGCATTTGGGAGAAAAGTAAAGTTTGGGTGATATATTTCTAACTGAGATAAGGTAAACAGCAAAATTCCACTGTTTCATGCATACTGTTTCTTGGAAATATAAGACAACTTGAGTTATTTCCCTTTGGGTTTTTTCTAAAAGAGCAAGATTAATTGCTTGAATTAAGATTGGCTTACATAATTTATAAATGTGTATGCAGTCCACTGTGCTGTATTTAATTTCTTTTACAGGATAACAAGCTTAAAGGATAAAGAAAATTAGAGACCTGCTATCTCTCTACTTTAATGGGAATTTAAAGAAGATTTTATGAAAAATCATATGAAAACTAAAGAAAAACAGATTAGCAGCCACTAAGATAAAATGAATTGGAAGAAATAATAAACAGATTGTTTTTTAGTGGTCCATGGCAAATTGACAGGAGATATTAGTTAAACTGATAACAAATATGAGCCTAACATATTGTATTATCTTGAGGAAACAGGGAAAAAGTTCACATAATATAGTTCAGAAAATGCATTGAGATAATCTTCAGAACAAAGAAGAAAGGAGAGATGAATTTGATTATAGCAAAATAACCACTGTTTATTAAGTGACCCCCCCTTTTCCTTCGATGCCCATTTCATTTGGGTTGGAAATACCCTTTATAGAATCATATCTAAAATGAAGTATAATACACTGTGATTTGATCCCAGTTATGATGTTCATTGTTTACCTTTAATCATAATCCAGAGACGTTTTACTGAAAACTACCTTCTCCCTGGGTTCAGGCCTTCAGATGCACTTCTTTTTTGCACATCAATGAAGTCTTTTTTGTTCAAAATTAGAATTAACTAAATATAAGTGGCTGAAAAAATAGCAGCTTAATGGTCAGCAAGGCTGTTAAGGTAGGGTAAATCTGGATTCCTGCAAAGACTCATGATGTGTTGTGCCTGTGTTTACATGTGTATATTTATGTACATCTCTCAGTTTTAGACATCAATTATGTACATAGTTATTTCTAACATATATTATCTCAGTTTTAGATATTGATTATATATCTAGTTATTTATAATATAAATTATCATGCTTTTAAGTTTGATAAGGTATCCAATTTAAAAATTAATATTGAAGTCAATATAATAAACCAACCACCTGGTAGTAAAAAATATGATCCTAATAACAGGAAATGATAAGATCAAATATACAGCCTCACTCTCTGATCAAAATGATAACTTTCAGAGACCTAATTTAATATTATAGTTCTGTTAAATGTTGCCAGTGCTTAGGGTAATTGTTATCATTGGGCAGTAACACAAAAGGTTTCATCAGTTCAGCATTTTTATCTGAATTGTTACTCTATGCATTCCTCTTATAACAGACTAACAGCTGTTTCTCTGATGAGTTACCCTAAAATCTGGAATCTTGATTCAGATTCTTAAAGGAAAGCTTATGTTTCAAGGAGCATCAACGCGTTGTACTTAGTATTGCAATTGGAAATAAAAAGAGAATATCATTTTTTTCCCTGAGAAATACAGCTGCCCATTCATTTATGTTGTCAACTGATCTGCTACTGATCTGGTTAAAAAAAAATTTTTTTCTCCTGTAGTTACTCCCATAAGATTTAGATCAGTATTACAAACTGAAGAATAGTCTCTATTCCTCACTAGTGTTAGCAATGTAAGCATTTTTTACTAAACAATTTTGACATTATTTTATCTACCTTTCATAGAAATCACTAAGGACTAAGAACAAATATGTGAAAATTATTATATTCTTACATGCAATGTTTTAGATAAAATTATCATGTTACTGACTTAAAATGTTAAAAATATAGTTTGAAACTTTTTTTCCTTTTATTAATTATCCTGAAAATTTGGGAATGAGCTATTCACACTCTCTCATTTGGTGACTCCTATGAACCCTGAGATATATTTGTAAGCTGTCTTTAAAAAGGAATTCATTCGTGTGCAATGAAACAGAATGGATTCTTTGTGGCAAGCTAACTGGCCCATGAAATAATTGAACCCATGATGCTAGGTCTTTCCAATACGCTTCGTTCAAAAGAGCTAGCTGACTCAAATACGAATAATACTTAAACTTTTAAACAATAATAGAAAGCTATGACAATCATATGTTTATTTTTTAAAATAGATTCCAGATGCAAAATATCATTTTACTGAACTGGCACAGGCATGGGTTAAAACTTGAGAAATCGTTAGCAAACTGAAACTTAGAATTTTTTACATAGCACCAAGATCTTAATTTTAATTGTGTCTGGAAGTGATTGAAGGAAATAATGGGCCTTACATTTACTCATTTATTAACTATATAGTTGGATATATAATCCATGTTAAAATTCAAATTAGATACATTATGCATATTTAAAAATTATACATATAAATATATTTCAATGAAGCATTCATTTTAGTAGAACATTTCATAAAGAAATTTAGGGCAAAGTATACTGTTTCAAAATGAAGTCAAGATAATCAGAACCAGAATTATAAACCTTGAATATGGTTTATGTTTCTCATTTATTAGAGTGAAATTCAAATGTTGCCAAGAAATAAGTCCCCAAAACAAAATGTTAACTCATGATGTTAAAACAGCAAAAATCTTAAATCATGTATTTATTTACTGTGTAATAATTAAGTGATAGACACTGTGTTAGATAATAGGAATAAGAGAGAGCAAAGTGCCCTTTTCTTTCATGGAGCTGATGGTCTATTGGCATATGAGATAAACAGATGGTAAAGAAGTGAATGAACAAATACAGAAAAATTATTACTCATGTAACAAATGAAAAGGACATAGTGATGTGAGAAAAATAATATAGTGGATGGAAGCAGAAGAATGAACCATGTTAGCTAGCTTTATAAGAAATTGCATTCACAGAAATTGAAAGCACAATAGTATTTTTAGGAATACAAATATCAAATACCAATAAGGTAAAACTCATAATGTCTGGCATCCAAAACATTGCCAGGCATGCAAAGGAAAAAAATTAATCAATCTAAACAGAACCACAAATGACACAGATGATAGAATTAGGAAACAATGACATTAAAATCACTATAACCACATTCCATATGCTCAAGAAGAGGAAATATTAAACATAGTAATTAAAGATTATTAAAATAATAAAGGTTAAAATCAACATCTACAAATGAAAAATACTGTATCTAAGAGGAAAAATACACTTGATGGGATGGCATATTACACATTGAATAGGAAAAATGAATGAAATTAAAGACATAGCAATAGAAACTATGCAAAATTAAACAGGGAAAGAAGACTGAAAAAGTATAAACAGAGTATGAGTGAGCTAGGGAACCAATATTAAGCAGCCTATCTGTTCCCTAAAGAAAAGAGTGGAGTAGGGACATAACAGAATATTGAAGAAATAATGACCAACCCAAATTTAATAAAAATGAAAAACTCACGAGTTCAACAAACCCTTATTATAAGAAACATGAATAAAACTACAACAAGATAGTTCATAATCAAACTGTATAAAACTGGTAATAAAGAAATAATCTTTAAAGTATCTGCAGAAAGATACATTTTATACAGAGGAACAAAGATAAGGATTAGAAACAATGAGATTTAAACACTTCTCTTAAAATAATTGATAGAATAAATAGAAAACCAGTGAGGATACAGAAGAATTGAATAACATCATCAACAACTTAACTAAATTGACATCGATAAAACATTTCAACCAACAGCAGCATAGCACATTCTTTTCAAATGCACATAGAACATTTTCCATGGCGTATTAAATTTTAAATTAAAAAGTCTCAATAAATTTCAAAGAATTCAAGTCATATTCAATACATTCTAGGACTAAAACTGAATTAGGTGAAAAATCAAAAACAGCTCTCTGGAAAATTTCCGAATCTTTACAAAATATACAACATACTTCTAGATAACTCTTGGGTCAAAAGGAAAATTAGAAAAATATTTTGAACTAAATGATAATGAAAATATAAAATATTCACATTGGTGGGCTGTCACTAAAGTAGTACTTTGAAACCTATAGTGCCAAATTTCTGTACTGGAAAAGAAATATTTCTCAAATCAAAGCTCCAAGCTCTTGCCTTAAGACTCTAGAAAAAGAAGCAAATGAAACCTCAAGAATATAGAAGAAAGAAAAAATACAGAGAAGGCAGAAAATAGTGAAATATAAAACAGAAAAGCAACAGAGAAAATCAATGAAATAAAAGTTGATTCTTTAAGATCCATAAAACTGATAAAATTTTAGGCAAAAAAAGAAAAAAAATTCCAATATCAGGAATGAGAAAGGTGACATCACTACGGCACCTACAGATATTAAAATGATAATAGGGAAATATTACAAGCAACGTTATATCACCAATTTTGATAAAGTTGAAAAACTGTTTGAAAGACACAAATTAGAAAAGTTTACTCAAGAAGAAATAAGGAGATTTTATCTATAAAAGAAATTGAATTTGTGATTAAACACTTTCACACACACACACACACACACACACACAAATACCATGCCCTGATAGCTTCAGTGATGAATTTTACCTAATATTTAACAGAAAAGTTATACAGAATATCTTAAAGATATTTAAATAGGAAGAACTAATTGATCAACATTTATGTGCACATATGGAAGTAAAACTCAAGGGAAATCAAGTAGGTGGGAAGCGGGAGGACGGGATGGGTAAATGCACACCTAACGGGTCAATGCTCAGTAACTGGGAGACAGGCAAACTTATAACTTTGACTCAAATTATACAAAAGCAAATTATGTAATCAAAATGTGTGTACCCCCATAATATTCTGAAATTAAAAAAATGCTTCCAAATTCATTACATGAGTCAGACTTTTCCTAATATAAAAACAAGGCAAAAACATTATGGGAGACTTACAGAAAAATATCCCTCAAAAACATAGACGAAAAAATTCTTAAAATTTTAGCAATTGGAATTCAGCAATATACAAAAAGGATAACATATTATAAGTAAGTGGGGCTTATTCCAGATATTCTGGTTTAGTTTAACAACTAACCTTAAGACTGTAGAAAAAAAGAGCAACTGATTAAAAAATTAGTTCATTAAATTCACAATGTTATATAATTATATATCATCTCAATAAATGCAGTAAAAGTATTTAATAAAATCTGATAGCCTTTTCTGGTAAAAAATAGCAACAAAATAGGAATAGAACCTGATAAAGGGCATCTAACAGCTAACATGGGCTAACATCATATTTAATGATGAAAAAATTGCATGTTTTCACCTTAAAATCAGTAACAAAGAAAATGTATACATTCGAACCACTTCTTTTCACCATAGTGGTGGTTTTAGCTAGTGTCATAAGGCCAGAAAGAGAAATTAAAGGCATCTATTTTGGAAAGGAAGCAATAAAACTGTCTTTATTCACAGACTATGTTTGTCTATGCATAAAAGCCCATGGAATCTACAAAGCTACTAGAGCTAATAAGCAAGTTTAGCCAGATTGCAGATTATATGATAAATATTTTAAAAATCAATTGTGTTTTTATATACATGCAACAAAAAAATCAGAAATATTAAAAAATTTCATCATAGTATATTCAACACATAAGGATAAATCAAATAAAAATATACAAGACTTAAATACTGAAAGCTACAAACATTACTGAGAGAAATTAAGGCAAGTCTTAAAAAATGGAGAGATATACCATATTCATACCTCAAGATATTCAATAATGTTAAGATGTCAGTTATCCCCAAACTGATCTATAGATTCCATACATTCCAGTCACAATTCTAGCAGGCTTTTATTTTTGGTAGAAATTGATAAGATGATTCTAAAATTCATATGAAAATGCAAAGTACTAGAACAGCCAAAACAATTTTGAAAAAGAATAAAATTGAAAATTTAGACTACCTGATGTTAAAGCTTATTATAGAGTGACAGTAATTAAGACAGTGTGGTATTCATGTAACATATACAAATAGCTCAATAGAATAGAATAAAGAGCCCAGAAATAGACCCAGATACATATGCTCAAATTGATATTTGATAAAGTTTTAAATATGATCCAATGTAGAAAAGACAGTACTTCAACAAACGTCAAAACTTATTAAATTGTATACTTTTTTGAGGAATGATTGGCATATGGAAAGCTGGATATATGTAATGTATATATACTGATGAGTTAGGGCATAAATGTATACACTCATGAAATTCTCACTATCATCAAGGCCATAAACGTATCCATTGCCTCCCAAAATTTCCTCCTGTATTCTTTATTTTTTCATCTATTTATTGTTTATTTGCATATATTTCATGGGGTAAAAGTGCAGTTCTGCTACATCGATATATTTCATTGTGGTGAAGTCAGGGCCTTCAGTGTATACATCACAGAAGCAACACACATTGTACCCACCAAGCAACCCCCCATCAACCATCCTCCTCCCACCTGCAAGTTTCCATTGTCCATCATTCCACTCTGCTTCCACATGTATCCAGTTTTCACTCCCACTTATAAGCAAAAACATGCAGTATTTGTCTTTCTGTGTCTGAATTCGTTATTATCATTACTGTTTTGTTTCATTCCAAAATGTATACTTTAACGATGTAATAGTTTATTATTGTCAATTAGGCTTCAATAAATCTGTTAAACAAATGAAGTGGAATATTCTCTAAAAAAGTTTAAGTTAAGGAAGGCCTTAGAAACTACATTCTAAAAGAGAAAGGATGGGTAGAAAAGGTTTACACAAATAGGTAACAGGATGTATTGAACTGGGAGTAAAGGATTGCTGTGGCTGGATAATAGTGATTGCAGAGATTAATGATCACACTGGAAAAATAAGCAAGGCCTACATAACATCTATCCTTGTAGACCATAGTTAATATTTGTTACAAATAAAATGAGAGGCCATAGCAGGGTTTTATTCTGGGTAGTGTTATCCCCGAATTTAAATATTTAATGGACCACTCTGATTCCTTTGGAGTGAAGAGCAATATCGGAAGGATGAAGATTGGCAAACTGGCTTTTTGCATCAGTCCAAGCAGGAAACAATGTGCTTTGTAAATAGGAGGTAGAAAGAGTAAATCCAAAAATGACATTAAGAGAGAGATTTCATTTAAAATATCATACAAAAGAAGAAGGTAATTAGAAATAAGGTTAATAAAAGAAGTGCAAGACTTGTACACTAAAAACTATAAAAAAATTAATTTGGACCCCTACCTCATGCCATACACAAAAATTAATTCAAAATGAATGATAGACCTAAATTTAAGAGCTTAAAGCTATATAACACCTAGAAGAAAACACTGGAGTAAATTTTCAAAACCTTGGGTTAGGCAATGGTTTCTTAGATATAACATCAAAAGCACAGTGACAAAAGATGAAAAATAGATACATTGCACTTCAACAAAATTAAAAACTTTGGCTTTAAAGGACACCATCAAGGAAATGAAAAGGAGAAAATATCTGCAAATATTATTTGTGATAATAGACTTGTATATGGAATATGTAGAGAACTCTTACAATTCAACAGATAATCCAATTTGAATGGAAAACCAAGCACCACATGTACTCACCATCAAATTGGTATTAACTGATCAACACATAAGTGCACATATAAGAATAACATCTATTGGATGTTAGGCAGGGGGGAGGGGGGAGGAGGGGACGAGTATATGCATACACAAAGAGTGCAAGGCGCACCATCCGAGGGACGAATGCACTTGAAACTTGGACTTGGGAGTGAGGGGAGGCAAGGGCAACGTACGTAACCTAAACATCTGTACCCCCATAATATCCTGAAATAAAAAATATATATAAAATGGGCAAATGATTTGAATAGCCCTTTTTCCAAACAAGATCTACACATGGCCAGTAGCACATGAATAGATACTCAACATTAATAGTCATCAGGGAAATGTAAATCAAAAGCGCAACGAGATAATACTTCCCAGCTACTAGAATGGCAACAATCAACAAGACAGAATACAACAGGTGACAACAAAGATTATAGAAAAGTTGGAACCCTCATTCATTGTTGATGAGATTGTAAAATGGTACAACCACTTTGTAAAAGAGTTTGACAGCATGGGGGATGGGGAGTGACTGCTAATGGGTACTAGCTTTCTTTTTGGTATGATGAAAATGTTCCAGAATTAGATTATAGTGATGGTTACACAACTTCGTGAATATCCTATCATTGATACAATGATACAGACAGTCCCAATTTACAGTGGTTCAACATATGATGTTTTTGACTTTATGACGGTGTAAAAGTGATACACATCCAGTACACTCCTCAGCTTATGATGGGGTTATGCCCAGGGAGCCTGACTTACGATGGGTTTGTCAGGATGTAACCTCATTGTAAGCTGAACATTATCTGTATATTTTAATAACATGAACTTTATAATATGTAAGTTATTAATATATTTCAATAAAGCTTTTAATACAAACTAGAATGGAGAAAAAGAAAAAATAATTTCAGGTACAATACAGATATTATAGGAAAAATCAGGATTTGATAATGGATTATATGCAGGAGTTAAGAGGTAAAGAAAAATCAAATGTAACTCTTGGCAAGATTAACACATTAAGTGAAATTGTCAAGTGGTAAATTAAATATACTAGTCAGAAACTGAGGAAAGGTCTGGGATGCATTTATAAATATTTTCTCTCTCTCTCTCTCTCTCTCTCTATATATATATATATGTTTGTGTGTGTATATACATATACATATAAAACAATTATCCATAAATTAGTGATCTAAATGAGACATGTGGATTTCTTGGCCTGGAATAGTCTTTACCACTATCTCCTAGTTACAGTGCCAACTTGACTAGAGAACAGAGATCATACCTATCCTGTTCTACTTTGTATCTTTAATGTCAAATTTAATCCTGGCATTTAATTCATATTTGTTAGCTGTCTTAATGAAAAAAATGACAATAGATTTATTAGAGGTGCAGGGGAGAAAATTTTTTTTTTCTCACTTATCACTAGGTTCATGGCTGAGACCCCTATAACAAAGGACAGATTAACAAGAGAAAAGCATACAAATATATTTAATGTAAGTTTTACATGACATGAGAGCCTTCAGAAATGAAGACCCAAAGAAAGAAGGAAATCTGGGCGTTTTTATGCTTTAGTTTGACGTAGAGTAGACAGTCATGCTGGAATATGATTGGACCAAGGGGGTATGATCTAATGGTAATAAACTGGGGGAAGGGTACTTAGCAAACCTATTCAGGTTTCTCTCTGTGTCCCAGAGTCTTCAGAGACAGGGACATTCCTTTCCTCAGGCTACAGGTAGAGTATCCCTCACTCGAAATTCTTGGGACTAGAAGCGCTTCAAATTTTGGATTTGTCTGGATCTTAGAATATTTCCAGATACATAATGTGCTATCTTGGGAATGGGACCCAAGTCTAAACATGAAATTCATTTATGTTGCATTTACACTTTATACACATAGGCTGAAGGTAATTTTAAACAATGTTTTTAATAATTTTGTGCCTGAAACAAAGTTTTGACTGCAACCCATCACATAAGGTCAGATGTGGGATTCTCTACTTGTGGTGTCATGTTGGCACTCAAAAAGTTTCAGATTGTGGAGAATTTTAGATTTTCAGATTAGGGATGCTCAACTTGTATAGGGAGAGTATCACTCTCATGAGGGTCTTACGACCTACTTTAGAGAAAGGTCATAGACTTCTTTCATGGCCTGCTTCAGGGGAGAAGGAAGAGAGAAGGTCAGAAAGACGTTCTTGCTTCTGCTGGTTTCTCAAATGCTAAGGTGTCATATTTGAGTGTAGAAAAAGAAGTGAGTTAACACTTAAAGCTTTCTATGAATACAATGGTGTGCAAGGTATTGCCACACTTGGGATCTCATCATTCACAAAGATCTTATGTTTTTATTGTTATTCCCACTTAAAGATTTTTAAAAAGGCTCAAAGAGGTTAAATTTGCCGAATGTTCTCCAACTCTAAATAAAGTTGTTATTACAAATTCACATTTATCTGATTTCAATTTTTTTTCTTATGCCATACCAAAAAAAATACCAATCACTTATGTTTTCTTAGAATTGATACAGTTCTTACCTATCTTACTTGATTACACCTAGAGTTATCAAAAAACTTTGAGAAACTTTCTCTGGTTTTGGATTACATTATATTTATGACTATCTGGAAAAGCAGCATCCTATTTGTCCACAAATAGATACATACTGGCCCTGTAAATGTCCTCTCTGATAGTCCTCTCTAATCTCCTGTTGTTATAGTTACTCTGGTCACTATCATTAGAGGAAAAAAAACAGAGTGATGTAAATGCACTGAGCAATAGAAAAGATAAACTGAACAGGGTGCTCTCTCTTCTAATATGCATTTCCAGAACAGACTCTAGCAAGGGGTCATTCAGTATGGATCAGTTGAGTTTTAAAATTTATAATGAATCTAAAGAATTCTAAAACAAGACATAGAAAATATCAGATTTTTTGCTATTAGCCTGAGAAAAGAAAAAAGATATGTCAGAGGTTGGTCGGCTGAAGAAGGAAAACATACAAACATATGATGGAAATGTATAAAGATAAATAATGAAAACAAGACTAGTAAAAAGTGTACCATGATACTAATATTGTGTTTTAGAGATGGGATTTAGGAATACATTTTAAAATTCTACTTTCTTTCTTAACTTTAACATTTTCTATAGCAATCATTCTCCTTTTTGGTAATGAAGAAAAAATCTGCAAGCATTTTAAGAGGAAGGCTGAAACATCAGTTTATTTTGGTTTATTATTTTACTTCCTTTTCCCTATGTATATAAGTCACAGTCAGTTTAGGAAACATAAGTTAAGCTCTGCCCTATGCACACCACCATAAGCAATCCTAGAAAAGAGGGTAAGAGTACAAGGTGAACATACCGTGAAGCAACATAAAATAGATTAGAGAGGCAGATTTTATACAAACAACTATCACAAAAGTCAAACTTTGTAAGTACCACAGAAGAATATTTATAAAATCTCACTGGAAAAATAAAAATGTAAGTGTTTGAAAAATGCTTAATTTTTAGTTAAAAGTGCTTAGTAATTCAGGTACTGTGCTAATCACTTAAATTATCTTAACCTGAGAAATAATGTGTTTTTATTACATCAAAATTAGACCAACAAAGAATGTAAAAGAAACTTCCCTGAGCAGTAAACAGTGTATTATGTTTAGCAAATAATTTTGAATACATGAACAAAATAAATTCAGGAAAAAAGAGGTGATGAAACCTTAGATTTATTTAAAAAAAAAAAAATATATATCTATATATATACCTAGTAAGTAAATTTCGAGGCCAAGAATAATGAGAGTCAATAAGAAATGAATGAAAATACTGAGAACATTTAAGCTCTAAAGTATAAGATTATTCTCTAATCCTCTTAGTGTTTTTTTACTTTTCTTAAATGTCAGTGTTTTAAAATTAAGTAACCCTGTGATGTGGTAGGTTTTAATTTATTAATATCTAGTTTACGAGACAGAAAAAGAATGTAGGAGTTAATTTTCTTATGGAAAAGATTAGAAGAGAGAAATTAAACTTATTTTATCCTATGTTTTTCTTACAGACAAATTAGTTTTGTGTCTTAAACGTTTTGAAAACTAATTCATAATTTAATATTTTAGTAGAAAAATCTTTTCTCTGTTGGTAAGAGATAGAAAAATTTAATAATTGATTTATAGGTTGTAAGCAGACAAATCCAATCTATAAAAACTACTTAGATCCCATTATCCTCTGTAAAATACTAGGTTTCAGGATTATGCCTTACCACAGATTAAATAGTTTATCTTTTGGGTGCCTTAGGCAGCCATCCAGTCTAGTAAATGGCTAATTTAAGTCATAACAATAAAGCTAGATGGAGGGTTTCTGTTGTTATTTTTTTTCAGCACCACTAGATTATAGTGCAGTGGGAGTGTGAATCCCTGCCTAATGCCATCAAAATGTTCCCATATGTTTCATACAGTGGCTTTGACTATGCTGAAACAAAAAGTTCTAAGTACCTCAAAAACATTATACTCCCTATTTTAAAGGACTATGGTATGATCACATATCCAAGATGAATATAAAATATTTGTTGCTTCTCTTCTTTCAATGAGATAAAACACACACACACACACACACACACGGGATGAAAACAAGGACACTCTGTGTTGAGGTTCTTATCACACAGACTCCCCTTAAGGTCAGATGCATCATTCTCAGCCATTGACCTCTTTCTTGCCAGTGCTTGGCCCTTAGCAGGTACTCAATAAATGTTGGCTGCTGAATTAACTTAAAAGAGAACCATGAAAAAGTAATTATGAAAACAAAATAAAAACACCTCTCCCCCAAATTGTTCAAATTATTTTTTATTGTGGTAGAATACACATAACATAAAACTTACCATCTTAACCATTTTAATGCACAGTTTAGTAGTATGTAAGTTTTTTAATGTACAGTTTGGTACAACATTTACAATGTTGTACAAGCATCACCACTATCCATCTCCAGAACTCTTTTCATCTTGTAAAACTCAAACTTTATGCCCATTGAACATTCCCTCTTCCCCAGTCCCTGGCAACCACCATTCTACTTTTTGCCTCTATGCCTTTGACTATTCTAAGTACCTCATACAGCAGTTGTCTTTTTGTGACTGGCTTATTTCACTTAGCATAATGTCCTCAAGTTTCAACTATGTTGTAGCCTATGTCAGAATTTACTTCCTCTTTAAGGCTAAATAATATTCCATTGTATGTATATGCCACATTTTGCTTATCATTTATCCATTAATGGATGCTTGGTTGCTTCCACATTTTAGCTCATGTGAATAATGCTGCTGCGAACATGGGTTGTACAAATATCTCTTCAAGACCATGCTTTCAATTATTTTGAGTATATACCTAGAACGGAAATTGCTAGATCATATGATATATTTCTAATTTTATTATTTGAGAAAATCTATAGTGCCTATATCATTTATATTCCCATAACAATGCACAAGGATTCCATTTTCTCCACATCCTCACCAATACTTGTTATCTTCTGTGGTTTTTGGATAGTAGCCATTCTAACGGGTATGAGGTGGTATCCCTCTTTAGGTTTGATTTGCATTTCTCTACTGATTTATAATATTGAACATCTTTCCATGTGTTTCTTAGCCATTTGTATATCTCCTTTACAGAAATGTCTATTCCAGTCCTTTGTCCATTTTTGAATTGGGTTGTTTGTTTTCGTATAGTTGAGTTTTAGGAGTTCTCTGTATATTTTAGATATGAATCTCTTATAAGATATATGACTTTAAAACATTTTCTTCCATTCTGTCAGTTTCCTTTTTACTCTCCCATTTTTAAAAAAAGTTCACAATATAATTTTAACTTGGTTTCAAGGTTTTAGAAATGAATAGGGTCATAAATAATTTATTTTCAGCTGTATAAAATGTCTACTCTAGAGTTACCAAATAAATCTTTGAATTACCCTGAGTAACATAATTATATTGCCTCAGGTTAAAAAGATCTCTAGAAATGGAGATGTAATTTTCTTTTTAGTACCAGATAGAGTATCACGTAAGAGGATCAACAGTAATATATTGAAAGAAGGAAGAAAGGAAAAAAAAGAAAAACAAAGGAAGGCAGGAAGGAAGAAGAAGAAGTACAATCAAACGACTGAATGTATATATTAACCAGTGGACACAGAAAGCTGTAATACTTTTTAATACATACCTTTGCCATGTAGATCAAAAAGTACTGAGAATCATTGGAAAATCTTTATTTCTAATGGAATAAAGGTACCTACATTAGAAAAATAATCAGGTATTGATTTTCAAAAATCCCACTGGACCCCTCAACATACTAGTGTTACAGTGTTACACAGTTGGAATATTTTCTCTGTTAAAAAAATCAATGTCAAAATATGTTATGAAGGTGGTATTTTACTACAAATAGGTAAAGGGTGCATGGAATGCTATTGCTTATGGTAAGGTAACAGCTAATGACCACACTTACCATACTATAACATCAATAATTATTTCTCCTTGATAGGAATTAAAAAACACCCATTATGCTGATGAACATCTGTCTTTGTTTACATCAGCCTAGATTAAAAAATGTCAAGGAAAAGACACATGAGGAAATATATTATCTTCAATTTTACATTCAATGTTGAAATTGATTTAAAAAAAGGAAGAAAGATTCTAGTATGGCAAGTTTCTCATCAATGGTAACATGAAGCTCATAAAACCAAAGGGAAAATTTACATATATCCATCCTGAAGCTATACCTGGCAGTGTGAATCATTTTCAAGACAAGAAATTTCCATTAGAAAAGACTGGCTTTTATCAAAACTTGGATTAGTCTCAATAGAAATGTCTTGTCTTGCACCATCCTATGAGGCTGCTTATTACACTGTCAAGGAAAAGAAGTGATACATGACTGAAGACTGAAGAGATTTAGGAGAAACCACATGCCCAGAATATAAATGGTCAAAACAGTTTGTGGCATGGATAGAAGAAGATAAATATGAGTTCCCTTAGAACTACTTGAAAAAATGCAAATCTAAGATAGAGGAGAGATACAGAAGCCCAAGAACTAAGAAGAAGCAAACTTCTATTCCTCAAGAGCCTTCTTTTGTAAGAAAGTATTAAAAAATGTGAGAATAAAGATCCTACCCTATAAAAATCAGGTGCATCTACAGGCTTTATCTATTAGATATATATTATCACCTCTCTAAACAAATTGTACCTAAAGGGTTTTATATGTAATATCTATTAGGCAATCTATGAATTACTGGGGATCTTGTTAATGTTAATATTCTCTATCTGTGCTTCCCAAATGTAGATGATGACTTAGCAGGTCTGGGGTGAAGCCTGAGATTCTACATTTCTAACACGAGCCCAAGTGACATCAGTGTTGCTGATACCAATGCACACCGAATGGAAAAGTTTTCATGGGCTGGTTGGCCAGTGGTTGGGGAAAGGTCTTTTTCAAGGATAGACCAAAAGCAGGATAATGACACTTCTTCAGAAAGAAATGACTGTGTCCAAATCATATAATAAATAATCGTACAGAATGGCAGGCCACCCCACTGCCTTAGTGTCCACATGCTTCCTTGACCACCTAAAGACACAGGACAAGGATGGAGTGTTAGAGGAATAGATGCAAATTAAAAACTACTTGTCCTTTCCTATCTCTACAATAGCAACTACCACCTACATCCAGTATGCTAAAGTCAATAATTTTCAATAAAGCAACAGGAGTGTTTCCTACTGTTTGAATTTCTGTCTTTCCCTCTTTATCTTGCACATGTCTTTTTTCTCCTTTTTACACTTGGAGCCCATTAGTTATCATGGAAACAATGACTCTGGTGAGAAAGAGGAATAAAGACATACGTATTTTCAGCTGAGGCGAAGTGCCACAAATTGCATTCAATTCTCAGAGCGAGTTTACACCACAGTTGGAGAGCAGCAAAATTAAATCAGAAATTAGACTGCTGAATTATTCTGGATTCAACTCTAGAAGGCAGGCTGCTAGGCTCTGCAGGAGAACATATGAATCAGAGCTGCAGAGAATGATTAGGCAATGAACAACACACTGAGAGAAAATGGATTTGTAGGAGGAAGAAATAAATAAAAGTTCTCCATCCCTTTTCTACAAATTTCAAATATCCCCTTGGTGTGAGGTGTTGGAATTACCATATTGAAAAAGCCGTTAGAAGAATTTAGAAAAATAGCATGATTTCCATCCTTTAGGGAACAGCCTCTGGTTAGGAAAAATAAAAAAAGAGACACCCACATTATATAAGAATTTCATTTACACACATGGGCAACGTGAAGACTACTAAACTGGAGGTGACCATTGAAAATCTGAACTCCATTTGTTAAATCATGAAGACAAATGATGATCAAACAGAGCACTTTAAAATGAACTGCCATAAACAACAAGACTACAGCTTACTGCTGCTATTAACCATAATTGGGTTTTGGAAGGAAACAGAAGCCGAATGCAATATACGTAATTAAAGAACAAGCTTTTGTTAACACTAGCAATCAAGGGGTTGTGATTTTGGAGACTTTCAGTGTATTACAGTGCCCTGAAACTAGTCTATTTTTAAACAGGTAGTGTATTTCTCTTGCCTGTAACACTGAAGTATAATCCTAGCTAACAGACAGGTCGTTTTCTATTCAAGCTATTTACTATCCATTTAGGGCAAAGATGAACATTTTCAGAATCCAGAATTACCATGGAAACCATATTCTTAATCCCTGAGGAATGGGGAATAATTGGTTATGAAATCGTGATGGCTAAATTACAAGTCCCTAAATAGTGCATTATTGTAACTACTATCTCAACACTAAGCATATGGGTTTTTATTTTGTTTCCCTTTAAAATGAACTCATTGTTCTTCACAAGATGCCTATAACATTTTGATTAGGTAACTTAAAGCAAATATGGTATTTTAAAATATGATAGCTGAGAATCAAAATTAAAATCATAATGAATATAGAAGAATGATTACAATTGTCATACCAGATGTTCGACACTTATGGAGAAATAACATAGAGTTAGCTTTAAAAAAAAACGTTCAGAAGTAAAACATGACAATAATACCAGGAGACCCAACAATAAGTAGGACCTTTTTAGAAAATTTCTAATCATGACACTTTGAAAGAAAACTTGAATATCAAAGGGGTAGCTCTTCAGTAAGAAATTAGAGTAAACTGCATATTTCTTCCCAGGTTGGGTACAAAGGTAGAATTATAAAGCTTTGTGGTATTCATCTTTTTCCTCTTTTATTGCATATGTAATACTGCTATCAGCTAACTAGAATGAACTATTGATCTCAAACTGTTTATTCCTACATGTCACAGAAAGGCCACTACCCTACCTGAGGATTGTGCTTTGCACCACATTCTTAATTAGGGGAAGCTTAATTGCTCTTAATAGCAGCCTTATTCTGAGATTATAATCTAATTCTACTATCTGGTTTCTAGGCTAGGTCTTCTTAAATAAACCTCAATCTCCATCTTAAGTTCACTTCAAATCTAGGACTTCCTGTCCCCAAACTAAATTCTTGACAGAGTATCTTATGTACTTCTAGCCCCATCTAGTATTAGAAGCTATCTTGCTTTGATCATGCCAGAGCTTGCTGGACTAGGCACCCAACCCCTATAGCCTCTTTCTTGCCAGATATGTCTGATTTTGCCATCTTGAACATCTGACTATTGTCTGCTGTTATTGTCCCCAGAAACTATGCTTTGTTTACTTTTGGCAAACAACTAAGCCTTTCTTAGGCAGACTTAACTTGCCCAATTGATTCTCCAACTATTTTTTTTTTTTTTTGATGGGACCTTTTGAGATTGCCTTGCCTGACCTAGAGGATTTATTTCGTCTCCAGGTTCCAGATCTCCATGATCAGTGTTACTCAATAGAACTTTCTGGAATTATGGAAATGTTCTATATCTGTGCTGCTTCATTCGGTAGTCACTAGCAACCTGTGGGTCTTGCATACTTGAAATGTGGTCAGTGTGACTAAGAAACTAAATTTTAAATATTTAAAATTTTGATTAATTGGATAGCACACATCTAGATCCTCCCCTAACCTCTTGGTAGCTTACAAATGAAAATCCTGATATAAAGTTAAATAGGGATGGTTAAGAAGTCTAGATGTAGAGTGTGTACATAGAGATAACAAACAGAAGAAAACCATGCACTTTGTTTCTGCCTTCCCCCCATTTTCTTTGTATCTAGGACACTAATCAGCCTATACAAGTGCCCAAACTATTGATAACAGAATTGATAACATATTCAAGGTGACATGTGAAGGAGAAAGGATGTTTAGATGTTAATTTTGTATAAGATATTTCTCACACGTTGTTGGATATACCTAAGATAAATTTCAATGAAAAGCAGACTTGACGCGTACAGTTTATATAAATAATACACAAGCTTTTAAGTGGTCCTTAAGATACATATAAGCCCTTGGGGCATGATCACTAAATAGTGTTTCTCGATATAATGGGATATTAGGAGTGGAGAGACAAAACTGGTAACTAAGAGACCCAGATGAATACAAAAAAGCAGATATACCCCATTTCAAGTACAGAAAGCTACAAGCTATGGAGACTATCTCCTGACAGGCTTGCTGAGAGATGCATACTGTGGAACCAGGTCTAACTGCCCTCAATGCTCACCCTACCACACAACCACCACAACCACTGGGTGCCTTTGAGGAGTGGTAACTGCAGGAAAATTATTCCTTCTCCTCACCTCCCTGTGGGACTCTCTCCTAAGTCAAATGAGAAAGATTTTGAAGAATGGGTTGTAAATAATGGGGGTTTCTGCAAGAAGGAAAAATTGTCTTTTTCGTTCCTAGTTGACCATCTGTTAGCCACTGTGTTTACTGACCTGCCTCTGTACTAATGCAGCAGAGGGAAGAAAAAAAACAGTGAGGAAAGAAGAAACATGTCATGGTAGAGAGCTGTAAGGTGGCAAAGAAGCGCTGCCCTCATGTCGTCAGATTCCATGAGATCAGGGAGGGGGAGGAAGTAAACTTTATTTACAACCAGAGGAGAACATATTGAAACAGTGGAAGTGTAGTTTTGCTCATAAAATTTTCAAAAAACAAACTGATTGATAACACTGAATAAACTGGAACTAAAACTCAGGTTGACTCAATACATCTTTTTCACCATCATAAATGTTGCTTCCGTGCATCAACAATGTTATGTGGCTGTGAACAATACTAATATGCACACTTCTATCATATCAGCTAGGACGCATTTTTATCCTTAGGTCTTTGTCTAGCACCCTCCAACTAGGCTGCAAGCCACTTGCGTAGAAGAAGTATGCTGTGTATCTCATAGAGTCCAAGAGCCTTGCTTCACGTTTGGCTCATAACTGAGGTTTAATAATAATAATAATAATAAGGTTCAATTAATGGAGTTTAGTTACATTAACAGAAGTATAATAATATAATCAAGGGAGATGCCTGTTCTGTTCTTGTTTTGTATAGATAAGGCCACATCTGAAATGATATATTCAATTCTGTGCATTATGCTTTTTGTGGAATTTTTTTATCAAGAGAAATATGACAAAAAGAAGTCTCCTAGGATTAGCATGGACTGTATATCGGACAAGCTGGAGATACATGCTTTCAAGAAGAGCAAAAATGCAAAGAGCCTTGCTAGCTGTCTATAATTGTTAGCCAGTGTGCCAGTGGAAAGATAGGAGAGATTTGTCCCTTTAACTCCAGAAAGTAGAATTAGGAGAAAAAAATGTAAATTTCAAAGACAGACTTTTCATTGAATGTAATAACATATTGTCTTAGGCTATTCAGGCTGCTATAATAAATACCTCAAACTGGGTAACTTATAAACAAGAGAATTTATTACTCAGAATTTATTATTCTGGAGGTTGAAAAGTCCAAGATCAAGGCTCCAGCAGATTGTGTGTCTGGTAAGGGCCCATTCCTCAAAGATAATGACTTCTTAATGTGTCCTCACATGGCAGAAGGGACAAAAGGCTCACTTAAGCTTCTTTTATAGGGGCACTAATCCCATTCATGAGGATAGGGTGGGGCCCTCATGACCTAATCACCTTCCAAAGGTCTCACCTCTTAATATCATCACTGTAGGGGGTTAGGTTTCAACATGTGAATTTTGAGGGGACACATACATTCAGATCACAGCACATATTATTTAATAATTAGTGAAGTCTGAAAGTGAAAATATTCTGTAACAGGCAATAGTGTGCTGTCACTGGATATGTGGCCAGCTCCTTTTCAGGAATATTGCTAGAATAGATGGCCATGAAAATCCCTTTCAAAGCTCAGATGCGATGATGTTAAATTTGGGATAATATCTCAAATTGAATAAGTTAGAGTATTGAGTGGGTGGTGTTTGTCATGATGAACAAGCTGCAATGTTGTTTTTAGGTCCTGTGACTAGCTCAAGTTCTTCGGGAGAAGCACTCTAATGCTCCAGGTGGTTGGTGAGGCCCTGGAACATCTAGGAGTGTCCTTATTCTCCACCTCAGCAGGGGTGGGTGGGGGACTGAAGCTGGGTGTGTCTGGGTTGGGTGGGCCCCTCACAAACAAGTTAGTTCTAAAGTCATTAAGTGAAACTGAGCATGGTAGACATCTGCACCAGGCAGGGAGAGCCTCCCTGCACTGGTCTGGCCTGGGGTAATGAAGAGCAGTGACTGAGCAGGATAAGGAGGGAGTCCCCAAGAGGGACAGCGAGTGCAGTGTGTTAGATCACAAGTGGGGCAAGGAAGGCAGCCATACGCAAGGAGCCCAAAACAGGGGCCCAAGAGATTGTACCAAAGCTTGATATTAAATAGTGTGCTGCATGCCTAGACCTTCAGTGCAAACAACTGCCACAGAGGAAACAAGATAATATCCAGAAAAATAAAGTATGAACAAATATATAGATAATATATAAAGTACAAACAGCAACTCATCTGCAATTAAAAGCCATGTCAGATATTAAAGGATGATCTTTATATGAATACTCATATGTAAAAAGTCTTCTGTTCAAAATCATAAGCATTGTTAATATGCCATCAGTACATCTGCCTTGAATCACTGTGATTTAACAATTGTGTGTTTTTTAAAAGATATTTGAATAAATAGAAAATGTTTTAAAAATATTTTATCATGATTTGATTATTTTAATATGTAAAACTCTTCATAAGAGTCTGTTGGCATTGTTATGTCATTAAGTATTTTTATGTCTGCATTGGCATGTGAAAAATATGGGGTTACCATGCAGTATTTATCTATTGCAAACAAAAGCATTTGAAAATAAATGTATTTGTCTTACAAATACTTACCAATGATTCAGTACTATAAGGAATATTCTGATTTTAAAACAGGCATAAAAATAAGTTATACTAAGATATGCAAACTAATTTCAAGATGATAAAAATCTTCTCTCTGAAATCTTCTCTCTGAAAATACTGTTCATTTTCCAAAAATATATTTGGGATAGACCAGGAATTTGAAACAACCAAATTTTCAAACTTCTTGAGTTTTTCATATAAATTTCATTTCAGGTCAAGAAAATAAACATATTATGAAAAGTTGTCAATAGTATTTTTCAGATATATCACTGCCATGATAACAAACTTCATGATGCTGTTTTCAAGATTATAGACATAGACTACAGACTACAATAAAAAAGTATAAAGAAGGTGACAATTTTCTCCTTAGGGACTAAAAAGAGGCAGGTATGACCCAAAAGAGGTCTATTCTGAACTTTAATTTAGAATGTGTTTTTCAATGAAATAAATTCTAGGAAAAAAACCCAGCAGAGACAGAGTAGTAGACTAAAATAATTTCCAAGAAGAGAAAAGGTAATAGCAGACACTTTATCTCAAAAGGTAATATTGGCTGATAATAAATGTGAAAACTTGAAAACGTGAGTAGCCTTTTGTACAGGCAGATCTTTTGATGACATGAATGGCTACGTAAAAACAGATCGGTAATTAAAATATTTTCACGAAAACTATAGATCAACAAATTCTAGTGATTTATAATGAATGGCCCAAGATCCCATCTAGCTAAAATACTTCTGTGATCAAGCCCTCTTCAAATACATTTGGAATGGAGATCTAATTGAATGTTCTATTTAGAGGCTGTGCTATTGAAATAGGCTTTTATCAACATCAAATAGGCATAGTAATAAAATTCAACAAGCAAGGAAGTAATGGAATGGAATTAAACAAAGGAAAACATACACCCACAAAGGTGAACTTAGCGTTGGAGGGCTTCAACTGTATTTTTTTTTAAATTCTGAATTAAACACAAAATGTCCAGCATAGTCTTCCCAGCAAGTACATTATTTGTTGGAAGCCAGAATGCTATTTCAATGCATTCTGATTCCTTATTTTGTTACATAATAATATGCTTAAAAAGCAATACATTGTGAGCTTGGGAGCTGTTAAGCATTTATTTACCATGGTGGGTTAATCTCATTCAGTGAGGTATAGAAACTCAATAATGAGTGCTACAGTATATAAGCTAATTGCTAGTATAAAACCAAATGAATAATTACTTAACTCCAGAATGAGGCCTGTGGGAATTTTTCTTTAATAAAGGTTTAATTCACCAGTGATAATGAATGCAATCTCACATACTACTGAATAACACCATTAGCATAATGGCTATGATACAAAAACTATAATTAGAACTAAATAGAAATGTTAATTACAACCACCAAGGTACTGAATGAAATACTGTTGTTTAAGAAATTGACCTGTTTTGCTGTCATGCTTTATGGGCTCAATGATATCTCTATAATTAAATACATATATACAAATATATATATATGCATATCTATAAACATACATTAGAAAAGAGTTCCTTATCATTCTATTGAAATCCTCCCAAGGATAATAAATATATTAATGAGAAATTTTCTAGAATTTGAAATACAAGCTCAACATAAAAATGACTAAAACTTTTCTTTTCATTGTGATTAAATACAAACATCAATATTTATATTTTAAAAAATCCAATATTAGAGAGAGTAGGTGTCTCCAATTTTGCATTTTACTGGTGCTAGCTCTATGAACACTAGAAGCAGTTATTGAAAATGAACAGATTAATAAAGTGTGAAATACTACTATAAGTTGGAAAAATAAGTTGCATGATCAATGAAAAAGTCAAAGTACTAAATTAATGGCTCTGAAAAGACTCAATTATGATTCTTAAAACTCTCTGAATTTCAATTACGAGACATAGAAATATATATACAATATTTAACTGAACATATAATAGATTTATGTATACAAATACATATGTGTTGATAAGAATTTTGAAACCAAGTGTCATACTCTTTTAAACATCAAAAACAATAACCATAACAACCATCTATTATTATACAATTTCGATGGAATATGCTTAAACATATTTTCAAAAAGATAAAGTCTTGCACCTCAAATATGGTTTATTGCCAACTCTAATAATATTGAATTTTCATAATAAAAGAATATTTTCAAGGTAGAATTTCTTTAATAGAAAATAAAAAACATCCTATGAGCCAAAACAGTTAAGACTAGAAAAATGTTCTATAATAGAAGCATATTCATATTTTATCCCTGACTACTCTTTATCCTTTTACTCCATTATTCAGTTTTGACTGAAGAAATATATTTCCCACTAGTTTTCTATCAATCTCTTCCCTCCATTGCAAGGCATTTTCCCCATGGTTTAACACAATTTTTAAGGACTCATAATATCTCCTATAACATACCTGGAAAGTGCCTCTCTTCTCACCATCAGCCATTCCGTGAAAACTCTATTCTTTAATGAAAAATTACCTCATAATAATGAATATTAGAGACACATTTATCCTTCATAGTACTTATTACAATCTTCTGTGATCTGAATGATTACTTAACCCAAGTGGACTGTTAACCACAGCATCCACACTGACCGTAGCCCATGAGGAAACAGAAGGGAAACAGACACTAGGAGGAAGAATTAGCTCAGATGTAACTTTTCCTATGCTGCTCTCATATCTCCTCTTATGCTAATAAAGTATACGAGTATAACTGATTGTTGTTTGTAAGTTTCTCTTTTGCCATCTATCATCCTGTGGAACTGTGCCCAGAACAATTCCTACATCTAAATTACCAGCTTTGACTTTTGAACTCCAGACTCATCTTGGAGTTTTTAATAGATTATATAACTCCTTTGTTAATTGACAAATTTTACATATTTATTGCGTAAAACATGCGGTTTTGAAACATGTATACATTGTAGGATGGCTGAATTTAGCTAATTATCATATACATTACCTTACATACTTATTTTTTTGTGTGTGCTAAGAACATTTAAAACCTACTCTTTTAGCAGTTTTCAAGAATATAATACTTTTTTATTAACTATGGCCACCATGTTGTTCAATAAATCTCTTGAACTTATTCTTCTTATCTAAATAAAATTTTGTATCCTTTAACCAACATCTCCAACCCCATCCCCCAGCCCCTGGCAACAATCATTCTACTATCTACTTCTACCAGTTCAACTTTTTCAGATTTCATATTGAGGTAAGATCATGTGGTATTTGTGTTTCTGTGCCGAGCTTATTTTACTTGACATCATGTCCTCCAGGTCCATCCATGTTGTCAAAAATGACAAGATTTTCTTCTTCTTTTATAAGGATGAACAGTATTCCATTATGTGTATGAATATATTAATATATCACATTTTCTTTATCCACTCATCCACTGATGGACACTTACATTGATTCCATATCTTGGCTATTGTGAATAGTGCTTCAGTGAACATGGAGTGCAGGTATCTCTTCAACATACTGATTTTATTTCCTTTGGCTATATATTAGAAGTGGAATTGTTGGATCATATGGTAGTTCTATTTTTAATTTTTTGAGGAACCTCTACGGTGCTTTCCATAATGGTTGTACTAATTTACATTCCCACCAATAGTTTGGAAGCATTCCATTTTCTCTACATCCTTTCCCACACTTGCTATCTTTAATTTTTTTATAGTAGTCATTCTATCATTGTAATTTTAATTTGCATTTCTCTGCTGATTAGCGGTTCTGAGCATTTTTTCATACACCTGCTGGTCATTTGTATGTCTTATTTTGAAAAATGTCTATTCAAATCCTTTGCCCACTTTTTAATCAGGTTAGTTGTTTTCTTATTGAATTGAATTTGTTATACATTTTGGTTACTAACCTCTTATCAGATGGATAATTGGCAAATACTTTCTCCCATTCTGTAGGCTGTCTCTTTACAGTGACTATAACTCTTAAAAATAGGTCTCTGACCCAAGAAAGTGTCACATGTCAGGAAAGGTCATCATCTTGCATAACTGTGGATGGGTTACCAAATGTAGAGTGGAAAGCAAGGAAAAAATTGTGATCTAGCAAAATTAGGTGTGTCAAATCAACTCTGGCACCAATGGGATGAACAATCACCTTCATTACTTCAACACATATCTAATTGCCTTTTGGGTGTCTCCAAAGCAATCATTTACAAACTAACCCCTGATTGGTATTAAGTCTTCCTCCTTTTATATTTTCTACCTCAGTCAATGGAAAAACTATCAGCTAAACCATTGTAGAATACCATAAGAGACATTTTGTGGCTGTAAGATTAGTGATTGCCATGAGGCCCACTCAAACATCTTACAAGGCCTATCTATACTATCTGTCGCTTAGCGGTATGAGCAATGTGGCCGGGGAATTTCCAACCCTGGCCCAGGATGACTAAGCCTTTATGAAAATGGGACCTAAAAGCCCTGGGTGCCCTAGAGACGAGGCCACTTCAGCACTGATGCAACTTTCATGAACCTTAAAATAAAGCTTGCCCTACAAGAATAGCTTAAACTTCCTTTATAAAAGAAACACCTGGTAACTGACCCAGACTCAATACAGGCATAAAAAAGAGGGGAGAATTCCACAAACTCTGAGAATGGTCTCCAGACAGAAACTTTCCTGATTGGCAATCATCTGGTACATGCCACTGGCCTGTTCCTGATGCCCATCTTGTAAGAGTGGTGTCAGAACAAGTTGCCTCAATATCATTTGGTGTAGAAGATTCATCAGTGACATGAATCGGACCTGTGGGGAAAATTCACCCCTGGGGAAGCTATTAATAGTTAACTAGAACCACTCAAGAGCCCCAAAAGCAACAACTACCCAAGCTGAAAATCCAGAAATTTTTCTCTACACCCTTATATTTAATTGTATAACAACCTTTAAATAATTTTAAAAATTCTATTTTTCTTACCATTCTCAATTCTCTCTTTTTTTTTCTCATTGAAAAGGAGGGGGTACAGAGGAGAAAATGATTCTCCTACAACAAAAACTTAAATGAGCTTTAATATGCCTCGAATTGAAAGAACTATTTTTAGATCAATTAAAAGACAAAACTAGGATTTTTTTAAATAATACTTTAATCTGGACAGCATAATTTTAGCGTTCTTGGAAAATGTGTCACCAACTGACTACCACAAATGTTAATTAAATACTATTAGCTCATCTAACAGGTATAGAAATGCCTGTTATCACATGTTAACACCCCAAAATATATTTGTTGAAAATCCCTCTATGTGGTTTGAGAGCAATCTCACGCTTCTCACATTAAGCAGCCCTGAGACTTGCCTGTCTTTCTAAAGGAAGAGAAGGAGGAGGGATCCTAATGGCTCCCCACAATCAGTCCTTTTACCCTTGGGTGACCTCTGCAGTTTGAGAGTGCGTGCATAATCTGAGAAAGATTCACCTTGGTATGGACCTTGAACCATTCTGCAAACACACAGAAAAATAAATTAAGTTAATTCAAGTGCTGTTGCTGCTGCTAACATTGTCCTTCACTGAGGAGAAAGGAAAACGAAGGTGGGTGCGAGTGGTGGGGAGAACTATAGGGAAGGAATTTGGAAATGGGACAAAAATGTACATTCTGCCAAGAGTCTGCTGGCATATAAATTTCTGAAAAGAAGAATCATAATCAAACACAAATCATCTATTTGTTGGGATAAAAATTAGCAACCATGGTTGAAGCATGTGGCTCTATCCAGATACAAAGCTTTTCTTCTTTTTTGTTTTTTTAGAGTTTGTTTTTTGCACTTTCCATTTCATAATATATAAAAACTCCTGTCCAAACAGAGCTTGATACTACACCCACAATAATATTCAGCCTCCTCTGTATTTTTAATTAACTCAGGCCCAGCAGTCGTTTTTAACAGCTAACATTTTGTGTGAGTTACAGTATGCGCACTGCTGAGACATAAATGCAAAGTAATCACTCTAATAAGTAGATATAAACATTTACAACAATTGCAACAAGTCTCTGCAACAAATAGGGAATATAAAGAAAAATAACCAGCAGCAAGCCAGGAAATAAGTCTCAATACAACTGCATGAGTATAAAGTCATTCAAAGCTCTGATCTTTTGTTGCCTTTAGTAATTTCAATACCCCAAAGTCCCTAATGAGCTTTTACTTTCAATGCCAAAAAATGAGAACCCTGATTAGAAAACAAAAACAAAAACTAAGACTTCAATTTTCATGTTTGTGTCCAAGATACCAGCTGAGAACTTAGGGCAGTAGGGTGACTACATCATTTCCATAACAGAAAGAAATTATAATGCCTCACTCCAGAACCAAACAGGGCAAGCCTTCAGCACTCCACCTGCAAACAATAGGCCTTAAGATGAGAAGAAGCTTGACAGGCGTGAAGAGTAGAGAGAATGCCAGTGGAGCTGGAGCCCAGTGAGAGTGGGAAAGAAGATGAGATTGGAGGGGCAGACAGCAACCACCATGTGGTACGTCAGAAGAAGAGGAACAGATGTGATTCTAAGTGTTATGAAGTCATGGGCGGGTGTCAAGCAAGGCAGTAGCATGATGTGACTTAAGTGTCTTAAAGATTACTTTGGCTGCTGGTTAAAGAATGGATTGTTTGGGGCCAGAATGAAAACAAGGAAAGCACCCAGGGTCTATTGTAGTAGGAAGTATGGTCTTCAGGGCTGGGACTGAAAGTAATGGCAGAAAGGATGGACAGATCAAATACAGGTATTAGAGGAGAAAATAAGGAAAAGGTAGAGTTAAAGGAGAGCTCCAGGTTGAGACTTGGGCATATGAGAGAATAACAGTGCCATTCATAGAGACAGGGAAAAGGGAAGAATACAGGCCTAGACAGAATTCAACAAGTTTTAGGTTTCTGATCTCTACTAGGCACTCTCTACTATATATTGTGGATATTGTCATTGCTTCTTAACAGCCTATAATATACTGTGACACAGAGCCACAAATACATAAGCAATCATTGGGGAAAAAATAGCTAACACATAAAATATATTAAGTGTAAGCTAAGGACCAGCCTAAGAGCCTTATTCACTTAACCTCACACAATGCCATGTTACAAGTGAGAAAACTGGGGTCCAGAGAAGTACAATGACAAGCCCAAGGCCACCAGCTGATAAATGTTAGAGCCAGGATTTTTTTTAATCCTGAGGCAGTGTGGCTCCAAAGTCTATAACCTTAACTATATCACAGAACTTTCAAAACACATGTGCACGTGTGTAAACGCACACACACACACTGAAAGTTTTATGGTAAAGATGCAATAGAATAAACATTAATTTCAATTCTAAACATCTGGGAATGTGGAAAAGCCACTCTGAGGAGGGCAGTGTAGAATGAACCTTGATGGCTGGGTAAGCCTTTTTACAGAAAGGGAGAACAGGATTAAAAATTGCCAGGCAAAATCGTTAGTATAAGTAAAAAATGGGTAGAATAAAGGCCCCTTGGTTAGAAAATCCAAGGAAAGTTTGAGAAATTACTTCTCCTCAGATGTAATTTTGCCTAAATCATGATTTGCCAAAAAAAAATTGATACCAAAAATAAATATTTATTCTAAGTTGGTAGAGTGGTTTATCTGATTTATTCCAATAATGATGAGAATCTGACAGCTCATTACTTACATGATCCCTGAGTATTGAGTGTTCCACCATTTCAGAGGAGGAGGATATATTTAGCTACACAAGATTAAACAAATAGAGCAGGTTCACGGTATCCTGCAACTGGGCAGTTTCCACCTGTATTGTACAGGGAACTAGAAACATCTTTGAGAAATGGCCAACAAAGTCTTCTCTAAAAGAAAGTCAGACTGGGGAGGCTGGAGAGAAAGGGGAACGGGGGGTGAGAGGAAAATCCTGGAAAATTCTAGTCCCAGCAATAACAATTATCTAGCCTAACCCAACATGGTTCTCACTTATACTTAGTATGAGTCAGGCATTATGAGTTATAAGAATCCTGCAAGGATCTGTGTGGTAGGTAAAATAACGGTACCTCAAAGATATCCACATCTTAATCTCCAAAATCCGTGAATATGTCACCTTAGATGGCAAAAAGAGACTTTGCAGATGTGACTGACTTAGTGAAGGATTTTGAGATTGGAAAATTATCCTGGATTTATAAGAGGTAGGCAGGAGGGTCAGAGTCAGAGAAGGAGGTGCAAAGATGAAATCGGAGATCAGAGAGGAAGAGGTTTGAAGTTGGCTTTGAAGAAAGAGGAAGGGGCCACAGGACAAAAAAATGCAGGCAGCCCCTAAAAGCTAGAAAAAGCAAGGAAATAGATTCTTCCCTAGAACCTCCAAAGGAAGGTAGCCCTGTTGATGCCTTGATTTTAGGACCTTTGACCTCCAGAACTTCAAGATAATAAATTTGTATTGTTTTAAGTGACTTTGCAGTAATTTGTTATAATGGCAATAAGAAACTAATAAAATCTATAAATTCTCTAACTTGCTTGTTTTATTATATTTTATTATTGCTATTTGTTTTTATATTATATTTTATTATTGCTATTTTATTATTGCTATTTGTTCAATACTCATTTTTTTATTCATCAAATACCTCTCATGCCTCAAGGCTTGCTGAGACCTCCTTTGGTGTTTGAAACATCATGGCAAAGAAGACAAGGTACTTGCTCCTGAAGTGCTTTCTGTCTAGTAGAAGGAACAAAAACAAGTGTACTAAAATCTTTTCAGTGATGGAGCTACGACAGTGGAATGGGCAGGCAGAGAGGGGAGGAGTCAGTGCTGCTAGGGGAGGAGAAGGAAGTGTGCTCAGAAAGGCTTCATGGAGTTTCTCCCTCTGTCTCTCCTTTTTCTCTTTTTGGTGAGAGTAACTACAAAATTCTGAGTTGGAAAGAACTATGAAATCATACCAGGGAGTTGCAAAAATAAGGATCAAGAAAGTATACCCCATTCCCCAATCTTTCAGAGAATGGAATGCTAAGGGATAAAACTAAGTGTAATAGCAGCTACCACCTCCTCAGCGGATCTTGAACTTTCTGGGAGGAGGCAGAGAAACCTCAAGGAGGGCCTGAGACTGCGAAGGCCTCTCAGGCCAAATGATAAGAAAGCCAGAGGCATGCAAATATTTTCTCCCATTCTGTAGGTTGTCTGTTAGCTCTAATGATAGTTTCTCTGGCTGTGCAGAAACTTTTTAACTTGATCATGTCCCATTTATTTATTTTTTTTGTTGCCGTGATTGCTTTTGGGGTCTTCTTCACAAATTCTTTCCCTAGGCCAATGTCTATAAGAGTTTTTCCAACATTTTCTTCTAGAATTTTTCATGTTACACATCTGATAAAGGACTGATAACTAGAGTCTATATAGAACTCAGAAAAATCAACACACAAAAAAAATTAAACAACCCTATTAAAAAGTGGGCAAAGGACATCAATAGAAACTTCTCAAAAGAAGACAGACTAATGGCCAACAAACATGAAAACATTGCTCAACATCTCTAATTGTTCGGGAAATACAAATAAAAACCACAATGAGATATCACTTAACTCCAGTGAGAATGGCTTTTATCAAAAAGTCCCAAAACAACAAAGGCTGGTGTGGATGCAGAGAGATAGGAATATTCATACACTGTTGGTGGGACTGCAAATGAATAAAACTTCTATGGAAAAGTAATATGGAGATATCTCAAAGAAGTAAAAGTAGAACTGCCATTTGATTCAGCAATCCCACTACTGGGTATTTACCCAAAGGAAAAAAAAAGACATTGTATAATAAAGACATATGCACTCAAATATTTATAGCAGCACAATTCACAATTGCAAAGATGTGGAAACAACTCAAGTGCCCCTCAATAAATGAGCTGATTATAAAATGTGTATACACACACACACACACACACACACACACACACACACAAACACACACACCATGGAGGACTACTCAGCCATAGAAAAACAATGGTGAACTAACACCTCTTGTATTATCCTGCACGGAGCTGGAGCCCATTCTACTAAGTGAAGGATCACAAGAATAGAAAAACAAGCACCATATGTAGTCACCATTAAATTGGTACTAATTGATCAATACGTATGTGCACATATGGAAGTAACATTCATCATGTGTTGGGCAGGTGGGAGGAGGGTGGAGGGGATGGGTAAATTCACACCTAATGGGTGTGGTGTACACTGTCTGGGGGATGGGCACACTTGTAGCTCTGACTCGGGCAGTACAAAGGCAATTTATGGAAAAGTGTTTGTACCCCCGTAATATTCTGAAATTAAAAAAAAAAGCCAGAGGGCTTTCAGGCACAGCACACTTGGCAAAATTAACCCTTCATTTCTTCCCTAGAATGCTAGATACTAGAGGGAAATGTCATATGTTTCTTAAAGTTTATGAATGTAAAAATAATGTTGAAATTTTATTTCACTTTAAACAAAAAAAGCAACTACAAAAAAAACCTATACATATATATTTCTACAAATTGCAAGTTTGTATATTCTGATTTGTAATTTTGCTTTTAATTTTTTTCTTTTTGGTTCACAAGTCTATATATTATGCTATTTCCACATGATAGTGAATGATTTTTCTTTTGTTGTCACCAAATTATGATGAATGATCCAAAGTTGAATGCCATAGATGCCATAAAACACCACATTCTAAAGACAACCACACACACATTCTTGGAAAAGTTCCTAAGAGAAGTTAGAACTGGCCCTGCCACCATTACCCTATTGCCCCTCTAGGGCCACCCTGTTCAGACAGAACACTAGCAACGTAAAGTAGTCAATCTGGAGCAGTGAGCGAGTAACCTGGGGGAAAGCAACTTGTTTTTCTCCACCAGGGAAGGTAGAAGTATGCTCCTCCCACACAAGACCAAGTGATGACCTGTAAAAATCGGATGAGGTTGCAACAAAGAGAAACCAACATTCTATCTCTGCCTATGCAGCAGACTTGCGCTGTGACTCCTGGACCAAAGGAAAAGGAATTGAGGGCAGTGGTAGGAGAAGAGGCAGGAGTTGATGGTGGGACCTGCCACCACTTCACTATAGTGTGGCAAGGATTCCATGTTTCTGGCACATCATGTTTACTGTGGAAAGTAGCCAGGCTTGGGCTGCCTTGCAAACATTTCAACCAAGAGGACTGCCTTCTGCATGCAGGGATCCCAGCAGCCCTGTTATAGTAGGCTCTGAGCTGTACCATGGGCCAGGGCAGAAACTAAGAACAAGCCACGCTGGAACTATCTCCACTATGAGGAAACTGCAGCAGGGAGGCCCTCCCAGGGTGCACAGAAGGACGCACACAGCTCATAGAGAGCAGTCAAGTAAAAAATATCTTCATGCCTTTTCTCCAGTCCTCCCACGACTCCCCCCCCCCCGCCTCAGTTCCATGTTCCAACTAGAAGGGAAGCAGAAGAAGAAGAGGGCACAGCTGGGGGTATGAAGAAAGCACAGACCTGCCCACTCCCCTTAGGATTCCAGCCAAGACCCACCTGGCTGGGTCAGAAAGGGATGGGGTATGTGGAAGAAACCGAATTGAAGTTTTGCACTGAAATATACACATCAGATTTTTTTTTTTAAATATGTGGGAGGACAAGAAAGCTACAGATCTGCCAAAGAAATTGTTAAGAGACAGATAGGGGGCCTATTTGAAAGTGGTGAATGAAGAAATAAATAAAAATAGATGTTCTCCACCAAGTTCAAACTGTTAAATAACCTGTGTTTACCAGCATATTTGGGTATTTGTAGAACAATTTTACAAGTGAGATCTAGCTAGAAATAAGGTTTGAGACTGTAGTTTAAGCCCTCTTAAAACAAGCAGAGAAAGCACATATTCAATTTTCCCAAAGTCCCTGAAACACTGACACAATTTCTGGCTCCTAGAAAGCAGAATGAAAGGTGGGAGGATGTTATGCAGAGAATAGGAAATGTTAGGTGCAAATGCTTAAGTGAATATCATATATTACTCTAAGTTAAAAATATACACACATGCATATACCTGCTACTTTTTCTACAAACAAAAATACAATCACCACAGTTTTATTTAGCTCTTTTAATTTTCTCAAGAAAACAGTATTTTTTCATCAAAATGTTAGGAAAAAAATAATTTGCCTTAGGAAAGGAGAATGCAAACATAGTAACTCTAATTTGGAAAGATACTGAACCTATATTTATTGGCTAATCAAATGTATTGTAAAACCAGAAAGACACAGCAATATTTAAAATCTAGTTGATTACCTTTTGGAGGCAGATGACTAACAGCTTACCTCAGCAAAGTAAACAATTGCTACCAGAGATTTTTTTTAAAAGAAATACTTCTTATTTATTATCTAACACCTATATATGCCACAGGCAAGAAATGAAAGTTCTTAGAGATATAATTTTAAAAAAAACAAACAAACTTTATGTTACAGTAATGTTATGCTAATTGAAGTGGTGGTTTGGAAATAAATTCAATATGTCTACTCTCCATAATCCACAGTAATGTGGAAAAGAAATGTAGATTAACCAAAATTGTAGATAGTCAGCTGTATTTGTTATACTTTAGAATGTAATTTTTATTCCAATATTAAAGCCAGGGAAATAAAAAAAAATGCCTCAGAAATTGCCTCAAAACTATGCGAGTACTTCCATCTGACCCTTCCTGGCTCAACAATTTGCTGTAACTCACTCTGTCCTAAGAATACATGGTTCTCTTTCCCAGCTGACCCAAGGCAACAGCCTTAGCTTAGTTTACCTTTCAATCCTCTCTAAGGAAAAGCAGTTTAAATGAACAGCCAATTAATAAGCTCCTAATTTGTCCAAATACAATTTGGTTAAGAAATGTTGTTTCAGCAACCTTTCTTTTAGTATTTGAAAGGTAAAAAATTTGAGATAACAATAAGGAATGATTAAATGAGAAAAATCAGAACTTACCAATAAAAGCAGATATCCCTGCAGAATGAGTGATTTACATTTTGCCCTTCAACAAGTTGGCATGATTATTTATAATTCAAGACAGCAAAGTGCCAAATGTCTTGTGGGATTAAGTTAGTATCTTTTAGATAATATAAACTTTCTTTCTGTGTTCATCTAGGAAGGAGTAAAAACAATCTTCTCTGAGACATAGTGAAGTTCAAGATAACTTAGAAGAAATGAAAAGAACATTTAAGTATATAAAAAAAAGTTCAAATATTTAGACCCAGATGACTGAATCAGAAATGGCTGAAGGCATTTTTAGATATGAACACACACTACCTTGAATTAACTTTTAGAAGCCATACAAACTTGAAGAAGTACCAAAAGACTGAGCTAGGCAAAAGGTGTCTTATTCTTTTTATTTTAAGTTTGGGTTCCAGAAACCATAGAAATGTTGACATCAACCTCAAAAGAAAATTCTAGGACAGGTTTTTAAACAGATGGCTTGTATGCATTTAGGAAGGAAAGGGTGGAAATCAGAGTCTAACTAGGGTCAGTAAGAAAATTCAACTCAAATCAGTATTTGTTTCTTTTTTTGGATACTGTTTTTCTATTAGGAGAGTAGATGAATAGCCCAGACATACAAAGCCCGATTTCTTTAAAATATGCAATAAAATCACATGACATTATAGGATATAATGTGGAAAGATACAGAACAATGAAATGGTATCAACTCAGAATGCTATGCTATTCTATGCCACTGGGTTCTTTTCTTTGACAATTGTTTCTCAGTGACCTGAAAGAAGACACAGAAGTCATGATTCTCTACTGTAGGAAGACAAAAATCTATGTAAATATATTTAGCATAAAATACTTAAAGTTCTTTGACTTTCATACTTGGTTTTTTGCATATGCTATTACTTTTCTCTTCAATGACTCTCCCCTGCCCTCCCTGATTTTTTCAACAGAAAAGCTCCTGTGTTTCCAACAAATCTCAATTTGACTTGCAATTATGTCCTCTTAGATGCCTCCCCTACAGAACTGCAAAAATATTTTTCCTATACCTGAATGACTGAACTAATCACATTGTGTTTACGTGATGTTAAGTCATCGTGACTGTGACTATCTTGAAGAAAGTATTTTTTTAAATTCATCTTCATATCCCAAGCGTTTGTAACATAATAGATATTCAATGTTTGATGAATAAAATCAACTTTAATGATTTTAGAAGAGGTTAATCAGGATGTTAAGGAATTCCTGTCATAAATTGCAGAAGAAACTGCAGCCATCCAGATAATAGAAAAGAAAACTCTAGGTAACATAAAAGGCCCATCCCTTGTTTCAGATTCCTACAGAAATGAGCCATACATTGTAAAAAAAAAAAAAAATCAGTAAAAATGAGGGGAACTCTGATTAACAATGAGGAAGATCACCAACATGACAACATTTTTTAGTAAATTATAGCAAAAATAGTGCCGATCATATTGAACAAGAAATTAGAGATAACTCCCAAATTTCCCTGCTGAGAAACCTCAGAATTACTGAGAAGACAAAAAAACCAGGCAGAAATCCAGGAACACTACCTAATTCTGGAGAATAAACACTGGAGTGCTGGTCAGCACATAGCCATTATGCCATTTAGACGTCTGTTGGCTGCTGGGAAGTCAACAGCCCTGGGAGACTGCACGTGGGCTGCAGTCACCAGCAGATGAACAGAGCAGCAGCAGCATCAGGAAGGTAGACCCTAGTTTGAGACGGAGCACCGAAAGAAGACACATCGTCTGAAAGCTGGCTCCCAACATATGTTTCATTAATAAAGAAGAAAATTTTCTATAAGGAAGTTCCCCTGCTTGTACTTCTATGACGTTATGGCTCATTTCTGTAGGGATCTGGAACAATGGATGGGCCTTTTATGTCACCTGGAGTTTTCTTTTCTATTATCTAGATGGCTGTAGTTTCTTCTACAATTTATGATAGGAATTTCTTCCTTCACCTTACCATGCTAGATCACTGATTATGTGAATTTATATCTACCAGTCAAAACTCTCAAGATGTGATAAAGCAGTGGTCCTCAACCTTTTTGGCACCAGGGACTGGTTTCATGGAAGACAATTCTTCCATGGATGGGGTAGGAGAGATGGTTTCAGGATGATTCAAGCACATTACATTTATTGTGCAGTCAAACCTCTCTGTTAATGATAATTCATATTTGCAGCCACTCCCCAGTGTTAGCATCACTGCCATAACTCCACCTCAGATCATCAGGCATTAGATTCTCATAAGGAGCTGCAATCTAGATTCCTCGCATATGCAGTTTTCGGTAGATTTCAGGCTCCTATGAGAATCTAATGCTCCTGCTGATCTGACAGAAGGCAGAGCTTATGTAGTGATGTGAGCAATGGAGAGTGGCTATAAATATACATGAAGCTTCGCTCACTCACTTCCTGCTGTGTGGCCCAGTTCCTAATAGGCTACAGACCAGTACCAGTCCACAACCCATGGTTGGGGACCACAGTGATAAAATATTTTTATGGCAACAGTTTAGACAATGAGAACCTATCAAACCACTTATGGGTGATTATTAGCACTGCATAGACTTGTTTTGTTCAATGAATATTTTTAAAAAATTATATATGTGTACTTTAACCAAAATAACTTAACTATTAAAAATAAAAGTAAAAACTGTGAATATATCAGTTTCTGCTCAAGGATAAAATGGATTCTAAAGCCAAACATGACAAATAAAAATGATAAAGTAACAGAGAGGAAAAAGAAAAAAGAGCACAATGAAGTAAGAGAAATAGAAGAAATGTACTTGCTGAATTGAAACATGTACCACAAACAATGAATAGTAAAATCAGCATTACAGAAAACTTGCACTCATTATATGGAAGACAAATGGGAGAAAATTTCCAAAGCAATCAGAGGAAAGTCAAATAAGAGAAAGGATAGAAAACTGGTGTCTAATATACATCCATGTGTTGCTTGTAAAGAAGATAGCAGAAAAAACACTTGATTAAAAGTAAAAATAATAATTAAATTAAAAATATCTTTTCTGACATATAGAAATGTCTGAATCTGTGTATCTAAAGGGCTTACTAAAAATCAAGAAAATTAATGCAGAAAAAAATACATGGCTACATGACAGTGACATTTTTAAATTTTAAAGACAAATTAAGACTCCTCTCTCTATCCAGGTTAAAAAAGTTTGAGGATGAGGGGAATCAAATTAAAAAGTGGTTACAGAATTTTTCCACCAAATATTAAATGATAAAATGAAATTAAATGACATCTACAGAATTTTTAGAGAAAATAACTGTTACCCAAGGTTTTGATGTGTGGCCAAATTGTAGGTCATATGTAAATGCAAAACATGACATTCACTGAACACTAAGACTCAGAATGTAAAATATTAGATACTGTTTTCTACAAATATTATTTGAAAGTATAATACCAGCCAACCAAGAAATGAACCACAGGAAAAAATAAATAAGTAACTAAAGTGACCAATGAAACACCAAAAAATAAAAATTTTAAAAACCTCTTCAGGCCAGAAGTGTTGAGGAAATGCAAAATATCATGTATATCACAGGAAATTAAGGGATATGCTGATATCAAGATAGCTACACATAAAACCCATAATATGCTGAAATAAATTTAAAAAATTTAAAAAAAAAAAGAAAAAAAAAGATAAACATAAAATTGGAAATAAAATATATATGGAACTTTGACAGAAAAAGAGCTATTATTCTTAATACATAAAGAGAATTTATAATTATTAAGAAAAAGATAACCACATCAATTAAACAAATTAGCAAATGATTCAAATGGACCATAAACAAAAAAAGAATTTAAAGTGGCATGTAAGTTTCAGAAAAGATTCACTCTTACTATCAACTGAATAAGATCATTTAAAACAATACAGTAAAATGATTTTTCATCTATCAGATTAGTAATAATGAAGAAGTATGGTATTACCCCAAAAGGCTAGAATGAGAAGAAATGGATAATCTCATACATAATAACTGATAGTAATGAATTAATTATTACTGTCTTTCTGGAGAGACATTGGCAACATTAATCAATCAAAAGTCTTACAAATGATTTAAATAATTAAACAATTCTACATTAAAATCACTGAAAAAATGTATATACGATACAATGTAAGAGCAATATAGAAAAATCATCCATTTATTCACTCAACATTTATCAATTACCTGTTACGTGTCAGGTACTATTCTAAATGAACACTATAGACTGAATGTTTTATTAACATGTTAAAAAAAATCCTAACCTACAATGTGATGGTATTAAAAGATGAAACTCTTGATAAGTAATTAGGTCATGAGGGTAGAGCTTTCCTGAATGGGAATAGTCCCCTTATAAAAGAGACCCAGGGGGTGCAGTGGGGCATGCCTATAAACCCAGCTATTTGGGAGGCTACTTGGGAGGATTGCTTGAGCCCAGGAGTTCAAGGCCAGCCTGGGCAATATTGTGAGATCCCATTTCTAAACAAATACAACAAAATAATCAATGTGCTGGGCCAACATTAAAAAGAGTGTGAGAGAGAGAGAAACACCCAGGAGAACTCCTTTACCCCTTCTGCCATGTGAGGACACAGCAAGAAGATGGCTGTCTAAAAACCAGGAAGCGGATCCTCACCAGACACTGAATCTGCTGGCACCAGGATCTTTTTTTTTTTAATTTTTTTTTTATTTCAGCATATTACGGGGGGACAAATGTTTAGGTTACATACATTGCCTTTGCCCCACCCAAGTCAGAGCTTCAAGTGTCCATCCCCCAGATGGTGTGCACCGCAGCCATTAGATGTGTATATACCCACTCTCTCCTCCCCCTCCCACCTGCCCGATACCAATGAATACTATCACTATATGTGCACCTAAGAGTTGTTCAGTTAATACCAGTTTGATGGTGAGTGCACATGGTGCTTCTTTTTCTATTCTTGTGATACTTCACTTAGTAGAACGGGTTCTGGCTCTATCCAGACTAATACAAGAGGTAGCACCGTGATCTTAAAATGCCTAGCCTCCAGAACTGAGAGAAATAAATTTCTCTTGTTTATAAGCTTCCCTGTCTATGGTATTCTATTATAGCAGTCTAAATGGACTAAGACAGGGATCTACAGTGATAAACGTGACAGCTCAGATCCCTAATCTCATGTTTATGTTATAATGGGGAAAAAGTGGGGCCACAGGCATATCATTAACATTTCTGAATATATTACCCAAAAGGTACATAGGAAAGAAAACAAAAATTCCTCAGGTGTGGAACATCAATGGCTTGTATATAATTTAAAAATAATCTTTGTTTGATATATCTACTGAGTAGTGCTTCTTAAAGATATTCCCTACTAAGAAAAGGAGACTTCTATAGTCATGTTATATTGGCAAATACTCTTGGAGATTCTCAATATATATTACTAAATTAAAGACTCTTAAAACTTCTGAAAGTAAGATATCTGTTTCATTTTAAGATTCCCAAAATTTGTATTTTGAAAAAAATGTAGCTTTCTAGTTTTTACCTGATCATATAAAATTGCTTTTGAAATACTGTCATGAGAAATGTACAAAGAAGCAAGTAGAAATCATGGGAAATCTCACCATCCTAAAATAAGCACCATAAACACTTTGCTGTTGACCTTCCCTTCTTTCATGGCTCCATGTTTATATAACCCCACATTCGAAAATATTTATTTAGGGATCATTCTGAAATACTGCTGTTCCTGTGGATGCATTTGTTTTATTTTTTTTTTCTTTTCTCTCACCCCTTTATCCTCCATTCTTCATCAAGAAAATCAATATAAAGAATCTGGTTGTTACTTTTTTCCATATTTATATAATCATGTACAAATTTTATATAACAGGATGTTAAATGGGATTGTCCCTGAGCTCTGAGAGTGGCCTAAAGCTTTAAGCAGAAAATGATGAGTAGTAAATGCCAAAACATAGGAATAGAAAACAGAAAAGATTTATTTTTTTAAAAAATGGTCCTCAATACATCTTCACATGATTTGCTAAGAGAGAAGCACAATTGGGCATGTGAACCTTACTCGCACCCCAGATCTAACCTATATATAGAGAGATTTAAATATCAAGAGGTGTTGACCTAATAGAGAGTGAACCAGCATTTCTTCTTCCTAGTTGGGGAGGGAATATTACCCTCTCATACATCAAGCCAAGTGCAGGAGTCGAGGGGGGTGGGCAGCAATGAAATCCTTGGGAAGGTTAAAGGATGCTTGTGTAAGGAGATTTTCTGGTTGTATGTCTGTTGACCTAAGGAAACTCATCAGCCCAACCAGTACTTCATATTGCAAAAGGATTATTGGAAAATATGATATATCCCTACAAGCATTTGGAGGAATATAGGAAAAAAAATAAAGCTGCTAGAATTCCCTGATATCAGAATACAGACAGAAAATTGCAAGAGGAGTAAAGTACATCCCCACAGATGTGGGGTAAGGGGGTAAATTTTTCATCAGTGAAGTGATATTGTCACTGTAAGTATGCTAAGGCTGCCTTGAAAGAAGCCCTTCCGGGGTGTCTGGCAGAAGAAGAGAGTCCAAGATATACATCTTTTGCAAAGGAGTTAAGAGAAAATAATAAAAGGCTAGACTAAAAGTACAACACTCGAATTAGGAAAAGGTAAAATATAAAAAGCCAAAGTACCAGGGTGCTGGGGGTAGTGGTGTCACTGAAGAATCTACAAATGCATTCTCAAGAGAAAGAGCTAGCAGCAGTTAGACATCTGATATAACAGACAGCACAGAGAAACAAGAAAGAATTCCAAATAACATCAGCCGTTGTCTGATTACCTGTCATCTCTCCTCCCTGCTCTAACACTATAAGAATGAGAAGCAGCAAGGGAGTGAGAAGGAAGGCAAAAACAAGATAGAACAGTGGTGAAAGAATAGATGATACTGAATCACTACCAGCCCTTGCCTTCATCTCCTCACTACCACTCTGCAGAAGCAGCAAGGACCTAGCCTGAACTAGGCGTGAGGGAGAAGATGTGAATTGGTTGAGAGATTGAAGTTTTGATATTAAATTAGTCTGGATTGTTTATTATCTGAGAAAAATGCCTGGAAAAGCCAAGAGATCTGAGATCAAAATATAATCTAAGGCAAGTAAGGGAGAGCTGACAAAGTCTGATCATCAGTGGAAAAAAGTTAATATTATTTCCTTATTGCATCCCCTGGAGACTATCATTTTTAATAAACAGGATCCATCCATCTAGCTATCTAGCTACCTAGATAACTATATATATATTATTAAATTTATGAAATGCAATTATATTTTATGTATTGTTTTATATCTTCCTCTTATTATTTGGTAGTACACTCTGGAAAGCCTCCCAACCTCAGCTCTAATTCATTCATAATGATTGCTTTTGAGTCCTTGATATTAATGTATCCCAGTTTTTCATCATTCCCATATTAATAAAGAATTTCATTTCATTTCAATATTTTTTGTTGCTCAAAAAATAAGCACTGCAATATCCATCCTTATTATATACTAACTTTTATTTTTATGAGATCATAGGAGCAGGAAGCATGAGTCTATTTGCTAGGAAAATATATGCATATTATAGTCTAATATATTGCCAAAATGATTTCCACAAAGATTATAAAAAAATTTCCACCAGCATTATGTGAGAATGCCATATTCTTGGAGTCCCTATTAATACCAGATATTACCACTCCTTTTAATTTTTAACAATTTAATAGGTATAAAGAAATAATCTCATTATTTTAATTTGCCTTTCCCTGACACTGGTGAGACTGAGCATGTTTATTGGTCATTTGAATTTGCTCTTCTGGGCAGTTTTTATAATATAAGGTGCCTATTTTTCTACTCAGTTATTTATCTTTTTCTTATCAATTCAAAGGATTCTTTGTATAGTATAGAATTTAAATATTTATATCCCAAGTATTACAAATATTATTTACAGATCTATCATGTTATAGACATACATTATTTTTTTGCTCTCTAAAATAAACTTTTTTTTCTGGAATAATTTTAGATTTACAAAAAAGTTACAAAGATAGTGCAGAGAATTCCTGAATACCCTGTCTAGTTTCAGTTTCCCCTGATATTACCATCTTCCATTATCATGGTACATTAGTCACATCTCAGAAACCAATATTGGTATATTACGAATCCAGGAAACCAAACTGCATGTATTTGTTATGTCTTCCTGGTACCCTCTGGTTTGTGATAGTTTCTCAGTCTTGTTTTTCATGACTCTGACCGTTCTGAGGAATACTGGTCAAGTATTTTAAAAATGGCCCTGCATTTGAATTTATCTGATGTTTTTCTCATGATTGAAGTGAGGCTATGGGTTTTTAGAAATAGTACCACAGAGGTGCCCTTCTCATCACATTCTATCAGGTAGTACCTGATATCCATATGACATCATTGATAAAGCTAATCTTTGTCACCTGAGTACTACAGTGTTTTCCAGGTTTCGCCACTATAAAGTTTCTATCTGTCCCTTTCCATACTCTATTCTTTGAAAGCAAGTCACTAAAGCCATACTTTTATATAATCAAATTTATAATTTTCATTTGAACTTTGGGGTTTCCTATGTAAAATATTTCTTCATAGCTTATGAAATAAAGCCCTATATCCTTAACAAAACCCCCAAGTTATGTTGAGTCTATGAAGGATGTGACCCTTGCTACCTTGCTCAGTTTCATTCAGACATGCCTATCACATTCTTTCTTTCTGTCCTTCACCCTCTGATTTCACTGATTGAATCTCATTCTTTCTTCAGATATCAACTTATATATTGCTTTTTTCAAAAATTTATTTTATAAGATCTTCAGTTTGGTTCTGGTGACATATCTCTGTGCTCCTATGGCATGTTGTCTTCCTCTGTCATAGACCTTATGATTTTGTGTTATAATTCTCTGTGTCCTGCACTAGATTCTACATTACAATGGAGCAGCCATAGTGTCTGTCCTCTTTCCTTTGTATCTTTAGGGGCTAGCATATTGCTTGATACATAATGTATACTCAGTAAATATTTGATGCACAAATAAATACAAACTGTTTCAAAATACCCTGGTCTTGACTATAGTAGCCCTCAAAAATATTTCTTTATTGCTCTTAATTTTCATTTATTCATGTATGCATTTATTCAGTCAATATTTACTACATACTTTCTTCGTGCCAGATACATGCTAAGTCCTAGGTGCTAGGTACCTAGTGGATAAGACAGACACAGTCCCTGCTCTCATGACCTTATAGCCATGTACTGCATGAAATCATCAAACTTTTTAAAAGGTTAAAGTCATTCCAAAAAGTCACTCATGGGCCACACATTGTGGCTGTCAACATAAACTGATCAACCCCTTACTCTCCAGGTGAACATGAGCTCTACTTAAGAGAGAATATAAATCAAGTGCTCTTATTCCAAAGATCAGTTTACCTTAGAAAGCCTAAGTAAGGAGTTTATAGGTGTTGGGGAGGCAGTGTGGGATTGGGGAGCAGAAATGTCAAAGAATGGAGGGGAAATGGTATACAAATTGGAGATTTCAGCAGTGAGGTGATACCATGTCAAAACCTAGTCCTGCAAATTTTATTTCAAATGCTAAGCTAAGAAATTTGGCAATAGCAATGGCAGTGGCATTTTAAAACCCTTTATTACAGATATTTATTTAGCTTAACTTTAGAGAATTCACATATATAAATTTTAATGGAGAGCTTTTGACCCTTTATATTAGGTTTAATTTATTTCTCTTTTAAATTGTTTGAGTATTTTCATTTGATTCTATGTTGTCAGTTGAATTATTCCACTAAATCAGAGGTAAAACTTACAATTATGAAATCCGAGCATGCTTGTGACTTATGACCCAACCTCCTCATATTACTGCTGACTGGGTGAACCCCAGACCTCCTAAAATATTAATTGTGTAATTTCTGCTGAGGCCCTTGCTATTTCTCATAAATCTGTGTTACCAAAAAAAAAAAAAAAAGTCACTACAGTCATCAGTCTTCTCAATAACTTTTATCTCATAAAGCTGAACTGAAATGTTTTTAATAAAGGTGCCATCGGCTACCTATGGTATGATTGCTTGGATTACTATGTGACTATAACCAAGAAGAATTTGATCTAAGTTTAAAATATCTTTTTTAGGTTTCTATTTCCTAATCCATAAAATACCTCTAGTTTTTCTGTTATATAAATAATGTAGCCATGTCCTAGATGCCATGCTGAGCTACAGAGCTAACGCAGACTAATGAACTATGTGTATCCCAAACTCACTCTAGGTCACCAGTGGACTATAAAGTCTAAAGTTAGTAGAGAAAGGAAATCTAGTCTCTTTATTTCAAAAAGAATTTTTAGAAGATTTACAATTTCCCATCTTTTATTTTGGTTCTAAATGGCATGGAATAATTTAAAACTTGGACAACATGTTCAGTGAGGAGGGGGTGTTAGATATTTCTTAGTAGTATAATAGGCCAGTTCCTGAAGGTGAATGACATTTCTGCAGTTAGTGCACTCATATTATTTATAGTGTCCAACTCATCCTTATGTTCTTCCAGTCAACATAGGTTTAAGAGCTATTTTTCACTCCCTTTAAAAAAAAATACAAATATACAAAACAAATATTCCCTCCCAAAGAGTAAGTGTGAAATGAAAAAAAAGAAAATGGCAGCCACATTTATCCATTTAGTTGTAATAAATAATGCAAGCTTTCCAAATAGAAGTACTGGAATAATTAAACTAACTTTCCAAAATTATTCTAGTGTATTCAATTATGGATTTTAATTATTTTAGAAAAGCAACTCACAGTGTTAATGAAAGAGACAGAAGTAAAAATCATGATGGAGTTAGGTTTCATGTTTCTGCATTCTATAAGCTTTATTAGACAATGTTAATCAAATATTTGATGAATACTAAGAGTCTTTGGGGACAGTAAAATGAATATTACCATCATGACTCTGAGAACTAGGTTGAAGTATAATCACAGTCAGTTAAGGTAAGTGGATTTCACTGCCAAAGGGAACATTGGTTGTTGAAAAGAGGCCTCTGGAGAACTGTTTGGTATTAAATAGAAACAATACTAAAATAAAAATTAAAGCATGCCGAGTTTATGTCATAAACTCCTAGAAACCAAAAATACTAGCATAATGTCGCTCTTCAATCTTCAACTTATAATGGATAAAAGGATGCAGCAGGCTATAAGAGAACAAATATCCCTCATCTCATTTTCTACATCATATTTGTTAGTTTTATGTGTTACCCAAATATATCTTATACTTTTTTCCTGTGTGGTATTTCAAGAAAGAAAAAGAGAAGACAAGAGTGAAAACAAAACAAAACAAAATAAAATTAAACCAATGTTTCTCAGATTACCTCATCATAATCATCTAGAAGTAACAGTTAAAAGTACAGATTCCCAGTATTCAACCCAAATCAAATGAATGACTTACTACAGGTAGAGCCAGGAATTTGTTCTTTAAATGATCTGCCCAAGTGAGTCTTAATCCCATTCCAATTTAAGATCTGCTGAATTAGATTGTTAAGTGAAAGGACAAGATAAATAGTTGACTATTAGGATTTCTCCCTTTTCCTTTGACATTTTCATGAAAATCTTTATAAACCAAATGAACTCATTTTACCTTAAGGAGTATCACATACTAAAATATTTTACTTGTATAAAGCTAAAAAGAATCTCCTAGAAACTTGTATCAGGCAACTATTCCTGTGAAATAAACAACAATGAATATCAGGGGCATAGGATGATAAGTATTTATTTAGCTCATATGTCTCTATTATTATCAATGACAAACATTTAGTTAGTACATGAGAATCGACCGGAGTCAGCAGATCCAGGCTGGGCTTTCTAGGAAGCTATAATTTGCAGGTTATTTTCAATCTGCTCCATGTCTCTTGCCCTCCTTGAACCAAAGGGCTAGTTGGGGTATGTTGTTATAGTAATGACATAAGCATAAGAAGACTAGTTCAACCACACAAACACATTTCAAATCTCTGCTGGTATCACATCCACTAATATCCCATTTGCTAAGGCAAGTTACATGGCCAAGCTCAAAGTCAAAGTGTGAGGAAGTACATTTCACCAACCATGAGACTAAAGCTAGTTAAATGGACAAGTTCAACATCAAGAGTGTAGGGAAGTATACTCCTACCACAGAGGTAGTAGGGAGGAAATAACTATTTCACAAGTCTGAAAGTCATAATTTACTTTAACAAAATAAGAGTATGTCTCTGCTATCCTAATGCTAACTGGGTAGATGAGGGAGACCTGGGAAACAGTCTTCTCCTACTCAGCATCATTTGCCCAAAATGTCATTATTTGAGTTTACTCCTTTGAATTAAGTCTCTGTGATATGTAGGAATCCTCTAGTATGACTCAAGCTCCCCCATTTACTGCCCGCCAAAAAGGGCAATATTAAGTCTGAACAAAGCAAAATATTTTTATATCTTTTTTCCAAATAAGAGAATATTTAGGTGCTGTCCCAGTAGCATATTCATAAATTATATGGGTCATATATAAAGTAGCAGCCAGGAAAATAGGAAGAAAAGAAAGTTAGAGATACCATGAAAGAAGAATCAAGAAAACTTGACAACTGGTTGGATGGTGTGAAAAAAGTGAAAAGAATTCACAATGGATTTTAGGTTCCAGTGGTTATCAAAATGGAAATGACCCACAGAATATTGTAAATATGAAAAGAGAGTTCAGCTAAGGAGCCATACAGAGAGAGAGAGAGAGAAAAAGAAAAAAATGTGGAAATTTCAGACAGAAATGACAAAGGAAGTTGAGAAAGGTGATGAGGTTACCTAAGGAAAGCATTGAAGAAAAGTATAGACAGCAACAAAGGAGAGATACTTGAGGAGTTCCTGCATTTAGAGAAGAGCTAGAAGGAGAGAACATTAGGATTCCTTGTCTAGGATAAATCACATAATACAATAAATCAAACCATACAATAAATATAGATAACAAATCCCATCCAGAGAAGCTAGCAGAGGGATGACACTAAATCTCTGTGGCATGGTTTCTTCTCAAACAGTGCAAGAGACCACTTACCATGCATTATTGCTCTTTTTCTGATAGAAATTGCCTTCCTGAAATAAATAAGTAAGAGCTTGATGCTACCTACAATACAAAACATTATGCAAAGTTGTGATTAGTTTTCTACTGCTATTAGGTGACTGACTCTTTACCATTTTGAAACACTGGAAAATCATTCTAATTCTTTTCTTGCAAAGAGAATGGTATTTGCTTTTCTTTGAATCAGACCATACCCTTGGGACATTCTTTCTTAAAAATGTGCCACTTAATATATGTGCTATGCTTTTAAAAGATTGTCATGTTTGACACCTACTAAAGAATGTGCAGTAGATTTGGTTAAGACATGCCCACCAAATAGTAATAGTATGGTAATAATGGTTAGCATTTAAAACACTAATCTATACACCAGGCAGTGCTTGAAGTGTTTTCTGTATATTAATTTGTTTATTTCACACAACCACCTTATGAGGTGGGTAAAATTTGTATCCTTTTTTGTAGGTAATAAAACAGGGCAAAGGGAGTTAGAATAATGCACTCATGCTCTCATGAATGGCAGGTGAAGAGCTCAAAGCCACATGGCCTGACTCCAGACTGAACTGAGAACATGCCTCTCTTTACCTGGGTGGTTCACAGTTTTGCCTGTTGTCGCAGGGTAACTATTAGTGGCATGTCCTTTAATTCTCAAAATGTCCCATTTGGAATAATGAATTAATTCATTATTCCAAATGAATAATAGCTAACTAATATCATTAGCCTAGTCAGAACTCAAATTCTTATCAACACCACAATGCTGCCTTTCTGGCAGAAAGCTAGCAGTGCCAAAGAAGGAAAAAGGGAAAATGAAGAAACTGCTGCTATGAGCAGTGAAAAGATTAAAGCTAAAATTTACCATTTCAAAGGGCTAGATAATATATAAGGGATTCATTTCCTTATTATAGAAATGTAATTTGAATAGCTCCAGGTGTCACTAACCTGTCAGCAAAAATACAGTCTCATTAGCATTAATGCACAAATTCTAGTTGCTCTTAATCCCATCTGAATGATTCCAAGACATCATGCTTCCCTGAAAGTCTTTCCTAACTATATTAGAATCTCCAGAATATATATCATGGACCTGTAGACAAAATGCATTTCTGCTCTTTCCCTTGCCTCCTCATTGGAAGTTTGATCTCCATTGGTTACTTAGCAGGGACACAGTTCCTATCCCAAATGCCCCATAGGAACAGCACTCTCTCAAGTGCCCCAGCCTCTCTTGCTGGGCAACTCTGTGCTGCTAGCTGCTATGCAGGGTCCCAAGCTTCCCTGAGCTCTGTGATAAAGTAAAGCTAAGTCAGAGTGGCTTGCTAATCCACTTTGGGCTGAGATTGCTCACCTAGATCCATAAAAACCAGTTTTTACCAACAATCTCACCAAATTATTCATGAGCAATTCTTTCTGTACATGGTCTTAGCCCTTCTTTACACAAGGCCTTAAATCAGTCTATATTAGTTGGAGAATAACAGGTGACATATTTTCCTCTCAGAGACAGAAAGGCAAATTAATGTACTTTGGTAATTGTTTAATTCAGTCTAAATATTTGAATCTTTCAAGTTCCCTCAGAAAGGGTCAGAGGTTTTAGGTTAAAATACATTTAAATGTCATTTAGTTGCAGAGTCTTGAAGTGAATTGATCCTTCAGACAATGAATTGACTAAGTTTGCACCAAAGCATAAACTAAAGTATCTGTAACAACAACAAAAACATAAAAGCCTTCACTGGACGAACTGGGTGTTACTGAGACAAACACTGAATTTAACAGTGCCTCAGTTTTCCAATGTGGGAAATGAGAATAACAATTCCTGAATAAATCAATCAGGCTACATCGGCCCTTTGGACTCACACCTGTGGTCCTCCTCTCCCACTGCAGTCCAACTGACTGGAGCACTTGCTTTGTCTCCAGACTGAATGGGCCCGAAGAGTGTGAGTAAAGCTGGGGCTTGTCCAGGGCACAGTAAACCTGAACTCCTCCAGACTGTGAAAAACATTGGAGGCTGAGGTGGAGAGTCTTGGGGCAAGTGTTAAAACACCACCCCTTATTCTGACCGGGCTTAGACCTGGAGTGATACAAAAACTTGGAAACAAAGGGCTGCCTATTCCAGAGAGTACCCGCTAGTTTCCTTTTCACAGGTGGTACAGGGGAGCCAGTGGGTGAGCCCAGAGCTTCTGACACCTGAGGCTGAGAGAGCCTCTGCTGCTGAGATCACCAGAGAACAGACAGAATTCTTCTAGTTCTTCCAGGTACCTTTCCTGTGACCATCAGCCAGTCCCTGCCAATTCATAGGGCAGGAGACAGCTCCTCTTCTACTACTATCCAGATTGCCACAGCTTAAAGTAACCATCAGCTGGACTTGGCTCCCAAGATATAAAGAACCATAAGTATGCAAAGGAAAATAACTCTGTATTCTAGGAACCTGAGAGCCAGGTAGAAGCAGAAATAGAACACTCAGAACAGATGGCTCCTAATAGAATAGAATAGATGATAGAGACAGAAAAGCACCTGAACAAAATAAGGTAAGAAAACTTAAGCACAATTATAGATAAAAAAAGACTTTTTGCAACAATAACAAAAATATTATTTTCTACTTTAATAATTCAGTGGATAAACTGAAAAAGAGGATAGTCACTGTTGAAACCTGATTTAGTAGCCAGGAAGATACAGAGGAGGATATAATTCAAGATATAGCGAGAATTAAAAAAAGAGCTTAATATCTACAGAGTAAAGATAAGCAAAATATCAACAGACCCCCAAAATATAACAAGGAAATAGAGGTTTTTATAAGAAGAAGGTAATTGAGGGAGTAAGGGTAATTAATCAAGTGATAGAAATAATAATTGCTTGAATTAATCCAAACTTGAGTATACAAATTGAAAGAGTTTACTTCAGGACTATAAGAAAAGACACAAAATAGGTATATCCTAGTAAAATTCCTGAACTTTAAAGATAAAGGAAAAAAATATTACATGATTCTACACTGAGAAATGCAATGTCACAGTCAGCTCAGCTGCTATAACAAAAAATACCACAGACTGGGTGAAATAAACAACAGACATTTATTTCTTATGATTCCAAAGGCTGGGAATCCAAAATCAAGTCAACAGCAAATCCAATATCTAGTGAGGAACTGCTTCCTGGTTTATAGATGTTTGCCTTATAGCTGTGGCAGAGAGCAAAGAGAGAGAATGCAAGCTCTCTCCTGTTTCTTCTTATAAAAACACTAATCCCACCATGAGGGATATATCTTCATGACACAATTACCTCCCACGACACAGTTACCTCCCACAACTATCTCCAAACACTATCACACTAAGGTTTGCAACATATGAATTTGGGGGAGACATAACATTCAGTTTGTAGCATGCAATTAAAAAGAAAAAAGAATCAGACAGACATTGGATTTGTCATCGATGACATAGGAAATTAAAAGACAGAATAAAATCCTCATATCACCAAGAGAAAAGAATATAATCCAGTACATTTATACATAGTTGAGGATGGTTCACATATCAGAAAAACATAAAAATATAAAAATAAATATATTTATGGAAATGCAAGAATTTTGAGATCACATTACCCATTTGTTCCATGTGAGAATGATGATCAACAAAAAATGAATCAGAGGAAAATTCACAAGATAAAGGAAAACAAAGGGAGAGTTAGAATAGACAGTGGTGAACAATAACCACTCAGTGGTATATCTACATCAATATTTACGGATAGATTGATGGGTGGATAGATTGATGGGTGGATATCTACATCAGTATTTATGGATAGATGGATCAATCGATTGATTGATAATTTAAATCAAAATAGACAATGAGAAAAGACTGGTATTATACATAAAGTAAGTATCAAATAAGGATTCTTGAAAAGGAATATTAATACTGCAAGGGAAGATCAAATCATCTCCAAGTAAAAATACTTAACTATCATGGAACAGAACTGAGAACCCAGATATAAAACCATCCTCATATAGCCACCTAATCTTTGACAAAGCAGACAAAAACATACACTGGGGAAAAGAATCCTCATTCAATAAATGGTGCTGGGAAAACTGGATAGCCACATGTAGAAGACTGAAACAGGATCCACACCTTTCACCTCTCACAAAAATTAACTCATGCTGGGTAAAAGATTTAAACCAAGAGTGAAACTATTAGAATTCCAGAGGAAGATGTTAGAAATACTCTTCTAGACATTGGCCTAGACAAAGAATTTAGGAAGAAGACCCCAAAGGCAATCACAGCAACAACCAAAATAAATAAATGGGACCTGATCAAATTAAAAAGCTTCTGCACAGCCAAAGAAACTGTCACAAGAGCAAACAGACAACCTACAGAATGGGAGAAAATTT